>JAOUZG010041943.1:0-43929 GCA_026289955.1 Argiope argentata
TGTTAATTTTTATTGGGATTGTATCTGAACTAAGAAATGGAATAACTTTATCAATGGATATTTCATAAATCTTTGGTGATTAACTCAAAAAGCCAGTCCGTATGTCACATGAACGCAATTACATATGCCCTAGTATAAAGGTAATGCAATTCTATATGAGTATTGAAAGTGATAATAAGGAACAAATTTTTAAGTACTTTTATTAATAAAATACCATTCTATTTTTAAATGTAATTAAAGTTAAGAAATATGTTATATGCTTTAGCGAAGAAAAAATAGAATTTAAAACGCTTGAAATTGAGTACTAAAACATGTTAGAGTTTAAATTTTATTCCCCACAGTTTAGTGCTTATTACAGCGTAATTTTATTCAAATACTTGAAAGTTAAGAATAAGTTATTCTTTTTTTTAGTGGATTGGAGTTCCTCCAATAGGGTCTTAAATTGGAATTCAAATTATTTTCTAATTTTGATGCTCACATCAAGAAGTCAATTGTAACTTTCAGAAAGCAGTTATAATCATTATCATCCATTGGAATTTTAAAGCACTCAAGCAAAAAGATAATAATTAATACAAAAAGAAACCAAACACAATAGAAAAATCAAGGCTAGGGGCTTTAATTTCTTGAGGACTAAACGAATAATAACAATAATAAGAAGAAGAAATGCTGCAGTTCATGATATATCTGACTTGAGTTCAGATTTTTTATGCTAATAGGAACTTGAACATCTAAAACTATTTTACCTTATTGAGCTTGAAAAAATTAAAAATGTAATCTGGAAAATCAATTTCTTATTTGAATTGGAATTTTTTTTACTAGGCATCGTTTTATTATTACAACAAACTACAACATATTTATTGTTAAACTACAACAAATTTATTGCTTCTGATTTGTTGTGATAAGTGTTTTGTCAGTTTTCATTCAAAACTCTTTATAGGATTCAAATGTAACAGACTTTCCTTATTTCTGCTGCTCTGAAAATACTCCTTTTAAAGTAAGCAACAGAAAGCTACTGTTCAAAACGGAACAAACATAATTGCGGAGGAAACAATACCTATTTACTGAGATTTTTTTATTTGATAATTTATTTAGTTGTATCACTGAAACCTGAATTTGAAGCCAAAAAATAAGTCTTGTTATAACCTAATAATTCAGGTACAACATTTCTTTAGTAATTTTTTAGTAACAAAAAAACGACAAATTCAATAATTTAAAATTGGCAAATAATTGGCAGAATTCTGTGATCGAAATAATTCACTTATGTACATTTCTTTTACTTCGATTTCTTTTATATTGCGAATCTGATTTAAATAAATGCCAAAATTTTTTTACTCCTACTAAAACGATGTATTGAAATATATTGCGATTAACAATTGTTGATATTTTTACATCTACAGCAATTATTATAAAAGTTTGGTATCCTAAAATTTCATTTATTTATAATTTTTAATGCCTATTTTACAAACAATTATAATATTTATTGACTATCAAATATTATTTCAAATTCTTTTTGACTATTTTTTAATTAGGGTAATAATTAAATGATTTTTTTTTGTATATTTAGTATAAATAAGTTTTGGTTGATGTAATATCCTAACAAATCTAATGGTACGAAAGGAAAGGTTATAAAAAATGTAATAATTATTTTATTTTCCTTATTAAAAATTCGAATGATTATATCTATATATTGCCTGATAATCTCGAAATATCCTTTTAATTTTTATTAAATATTTCTTGTAGTCGATTTGAGCTTCATCCAGCTTACAAGAATGCTGCTGTAACGTTTTGGCCGGGGCTACTGGTGAGTAGGGCCGAAGACAAAACCAGGTCTTGGAAAAATAAAAATCTATTTCCAGCTATAATACACATATATTACATACAGATACACCTTCTTGGTTAATGTCTTTACGAGCACATAAGTCATTCAGTTCAGAGTTCCGCTAGGGAAAGGTTCTGTACCTCAGATCAGTAAAGTAGTCTTTCTCGGAGGTGAAGACAGAGGGTGGAGTTCTTGAAATTCCCGCAAGATTTGACCCGAGATTCGGGATTCTCTGCTTGTCGATTAACCTGCTGGGTTTTGTACAGCGTAAGGTGATGAACTGACTGGAAGAGAAACTCAGAAGACAGCTGTTCAACTAATTGGAGGTATCCCCAAAGCTCGGAAGAGCTTTCACACTTCAGAAGAGACGCTGAATGGTTCCAAAAGTTCCGATGAACTCTACGTGGGCTCAGCTACAGGGCGTGGCTACCTACGTATACTCCAAATTATCTCCTGAGAATTTACACGAAATTCCAAGCTAAATTCTCGCTCCAATCACCAGCTGTCGATTCGTCAGTCGGCTCCCAACACTTGGCATCCTCTCCTTGCTCCTCCCGTCGGTTCCCTTTTTATTTCTGTCTAAAAAACTGGCCCTCGGCGGGAAAGGACCAATCAGCATCATTACCAACTTTTTTGATCATCTAACCCAAGTTATCTTTCCAATCACAAGAGAGGGGGAAGCAGCGTCTAACAAGGAGACGTCTTGGTTCCGTCTAATCTGCATTCTTCACCTTTCACAAATTCCTCCGTTATTTGTGGTTGCTTACCCGTGGGAACGCAGTTGGCCATATCCCTACTTGTTACTTATCCGAAAACGTCACACTGCTCTTCAGAGAAAATATATTGTTCATCTGTTTCCAACAACCCTTTTATCTTTTCGGACTTTTCCTTAATGTAGCGACTTGTTACCACATTTTCAAGGCTACAGCGATACTTCCGATATTGATATCTATTATACACAACTGAAGGCTTTCCTTTTGATGTTTCCAAAACTTCTGTACTGTTATTAACATTTAAAATCGGATCAAAATAATGGAGAAAAAAAGCAAATAAACCGAGCATCAAATCTAAAATAAACTTTCAAAAATATTTTTAGCGTTCTTAAAGAAAATTTATCAATATTTCTGTGAAAGAAAAATTGAATATATCGAAGAAAATGACCCTTAATTATCTCACTTAATTATTCTCGTATCAATGCGAGAAACTTGCATTCTCTGTAGCCTCTCTAGAGGCACGCCAAGTTTTCCTACCAAAGGTAATAAAATCCCAGTATATCTACAATGTGAGCGCGAAGACACTTTTTAATGAGAGATCGGAAATGCGACTGAGCGCAAGTGACACAGTCCCTTGTGAAAAAGTTCGTCCTCACAACAAAAGGGATGCGAATCTAACGCCCTACCAAACAGGTTAACCGGACCTAACAATCATAACTACAGCAAAAAAACTGTTATAAAGACGGGAAAGTTAGTTTGTAATCAATAAATAAAAATGAGAGAGAGAAGAAAGAGAGAGAGAGAGATACGCGAGAGATAAATTATTTACATCAGCCGTAATTTTTGATTATCGCATTTTCATATAAATAATGTCAAAAATCTTCATATAAAAGAGCATTTTAATCTGTAGTTATGATTAATTAAATAACGCGACCTTAAAAATGAAAGCCCCATATATTTTCAAAGACACATTTCGAACCATTTTTCAATACGCGGCATTAGCAATACAGCTCAGAAATCTGACGGGAAATCAAGCGAAAGGAAAAGGCTGCGTTTTCCATAAACATTAGGAAATCCCTACGTCTTTCACTATTAGCAAAATTTTGGTGTTGTCCCTAGAGTCCAGTATGAAATAGCATATTAATTACCAGAATGATTGCCCCTCGATGCTAACGCCATAGATCAACTCCGTTATTTGGGTCTACTTCCTTTCGGGAGTAAATTCCAAATGAAAGAGACTTGACTAGAAATATTGATGATATATAAAATTTACTCATTCTTGCTAAATCAAAACGTACCTTCTGATTATTTTCGACAGAACTTTTTATTCCATCATTCTTGTCCCAATTAACAAAACACATGATTATTTCGTCAATCAAATTCAAAATGCGTTTTCCTTTGTAGCTAGCATTAAAACCTACCATACAGCAAAATTCTTTTTACTTAAATTCTGTGCTTAAAAAATTTCCAGCATTCACATAAAATTTCAGCCTGAAAGAAAATTATCTAAGAATTTTAAATGTCACAGTTTCAATAAATATAACAAATTTCATGTTTCTTTCACCATTTCATAAGAGTGATGAAATGAAGTGATATAATCCAGACTGCTCGGTCTTTCTGTGAAACAGCTTGGAATTTTTAATTGTCAGTCATTTTCGATTTTTTAGAAATGAATATATTTTATAACTACCTTAATAAAAAAAGAATAATATCAGTTTTTGGCAGTGACGCCAGAACATAGCAGATAAAGAGAAATTTTTCTATCTAGACGTTTATATAGTTTCGCACAATCTTAAGATGATGTACTATTGTTACAATGCTACACCATCGCCATTCTTTATTGGATCTTCAATCAGCCTCTCTAAAGCCTTTTCTGCCTGTAAGTGTATAAATACTGATATTTTTTAGTTCAGTTTAAATATATTTTATAGTTTTTATTTTACACTTGTTGTAATTTGGTGTTAAAATAGCCAGGAGTTTAACTAATTTAGTTGCTGTTTATCAAAATATCGTTTTATGCCTTTTTCACAATCATTTTCATGAAAATTGAGCAATAAGTTTCATTTATATGTATACCACATGGCTAGCGTATTAATTTGAAATTAACTTTAAATGATTAATATGATCATATAGTCACTATTATAAGATCAAATTTATGAAAGAATCCTCTATGAATGTATTTCTTGCGTACAGTTTTCGATAAACAGGTGAAAACTCTACTGTTTAAAACAAATTTAATTTCATTTAAAAGGTTTTTTTGTATTATTGCGAATATCTTGGTCTTGCTTGATGTAATGATGATGTTGAGATTTCCTACTGGCACTATATACAACTCGATACACCTAATGATTCAGTATTAAAAAATTATTAGCAAGGTTTTTTTTTTTTTGCTCATAATATCATTGAGTCATGGAACTAAATTTGTGATTTTTCAAGTGTTACACAAGGGTCCCCTTCCCCTAAGGCAGGTTCTTTTTCACATCTTAAGGTTTATATTACACATATGTTTGTTTTAATCTTTTGTCTGCACTGGGATTCAAAACTTTTGCCTTTTTTTCTCTGATTTACTAGGGTTAATACACCTCCCCCTTTTTTATATTAAATTGAAGTGTGTTAGTAATGAAGTTTTTAATTTTCTGAAGTTGAAATGAAATTCTCCAGTGACAGAAGTTAAAAAAAAATACTCGTAAGTAAATTTTTAAAATTAAATAAAGGTAGCAAAATTTGATTTTTAGTATTCCTTTTTTGAAATTATGTTCAGGTTACTCATAAAATAACTTAGTAATTTGGAGACTTTGAAATCAAACACTTTCAAAGCAATAAGTCAGATTTTATATGCAGATTTAAAAAAAGCACAGAAAATTAGATTTAATTCAAAAAGTGTTGGTCGTTCATATAATTTCAATACAAATTAATCGTTCTTTTTGTGTATATAAGTATGGTTTTTATATCCTTTCTAAACAACCATGCTGAATACAAACAAGCTTTGCACTCTTATAAAAGAGGGTAGACGTGAAAAAAAATACTACCAGTTTTTCAGTGTACATTTAAATGTAGATTTAATAATTCAATTTATTAGATATTAAAATTTTTCTCTTTATACTGTCTTTAGCGGCATTTTTATTTTATCTGATGACAATATTGTTATTTGTTTTAAAATAGTTGTTTTCACATTTAAAAGTTAGTTTTAAGTAAATTATTCAAATGAAAACAATCTTTCTTATTGAACTTTAACATTTGGTAACGAAATAAAGGCATAAAAATTGAAATGAAATGAATAGCAATTTTAGAGTATAAATGTAATTAACTTAAGAAAAAAAAGTTAGTCCTTGAAAATTTATGAAAACAAAGTTGAATTCAACTGATTTTTAATCTTGATTAAAAGTCATTAGGGATTTTATACAATTACAGGATTTTTTTTTCTTTGTATACTCTGTACAAAATTTTTGTATTAAAAATATTATCCATTAAAGATTTTATATCCTTAAAAGTCTTTTCTTGGTTCATCATCTTCTGTTTTTTTAATCTTAAAAATCTTTTCTAAGAAATAGCAGATTGAAAGTAATATTTGTATTATAAACATTTTTAGTACAAAATAATATTTTTACTACAAAATTTTTGTATTAAAACATTATCTAAGATTTCCATCTTAAAATGTTTTCTTGGATTATCCTTTCATTTTACATCCTAAATATCTTTTTTAAAGAATAAAAAAGTGGAAAGTATGAAAAATAAGTAAGGAAAAATTTAATCCAACAAAGTTTATAAAAAAGATGTCCTATTCTATTGAATTTTAATCTTTATTAAAAGCTGATAACACTTTTAGACGATAATAGGATTTTTTTTCTATATTGTATAAAATTTTTATTTTCAATATATTATCTAAAAATTGTATGTGTATGGAAGATTGATGGTTTCAATTGAAACTGTTGATCATGAGTTGGATGATACGGATGTGATGGTCTAATTTGCATCTGCGAGTTACATGTTATATTTTTGTTTATGAAGCTAAGATAATTGTGCCTCCTGAGTTTGTCGCCTAGATGGCAACCCAATGGAATGCCTTCTGTCAACACTAATCTGTTTTTTTTTTACTGCTTTTAACAATGATTTAATTCAACATGAACTATGACTATTTTATGAGAGATGTCAAGTAAAAAATAACTAAAAAATGTCCATTAAAGATTTTAATTTTGTTTGCAATTATAATTTAAAAAAATTATTACTGATAAGACAATGCATTTTTTTAATGTGAATATGAACAAAAAAAACTTCTTTTGGAATTTTTATTGTCAATATGCTCTTTAAAAAATCTTCAAAATGTTTACTAAACTAAATCATCGGCATTCTTACTTTAAAAGTCAGATGCAATGGAAGTCACATTTCTGGTAATTCTTTTGTTGCTCTAATGTTTGTTTCTCTTTATAATTTGTTATTTCTGTAATTGGGCAAGAATTACTGATAAGACAATGTAGGTAAATAGGATGGAAGACCATATTTTGAACCTGCAGAATGGATGAAGAGGGAGTGGAATGTATTTTTTTACGAGTTCATGAAGTTACAAAATGATGCTTGTTTGAAATTTTATATGGAGAATGGTTTTATTCCTTCTTCCTCCGTTTGTCTCTTTTTTTGATTATATACTTTTTCTTTCATCCACGCAGTTCTTATGTTTAATGTGCTAACATAGCTAGTAGGTTCTGCTCTTGTTGCTAATAAAGCTGTGAAATGTGAGTGAATGTGTTTTTTTAAAGTTAAAAATGCTATGCAAGGTACCTTCTATAGACGCTGCATGCTCTTAACTTTCGTTCTGCGCTCAGAAAACTGGTTGCATGGAATCTGAAAGAAACAATATTTATCTCTAAAAAATCATAATTATATTGCAGAAAGTGGTAACCATGACTATTCTGTAAAATTGTTTGCTTATTCTGTCTGCCATCAGGCAACTTGGCATCCTTGGCACAGCAAGCGGCACACTAAACTTCAGTTTTACCTATGTTTCATTTCTATTTATGCATTTTCATTCCTTTGCAATGAAATTTTGAATTTTATTTTTTCTCTGCATTTATTGTGATTCATCATGTCTGCCTCAGTTTATGAATGAAAATTGGACCTATTCCTTCAATAGTTTCAGTTCTAAACACCTCTAAGAAAGAAAGTAATTTTTATAGCCTCAGAGTTTTTTTTTTTTTTTTTTTTTTTTTAAAGCTTTATAACTAGATTCTCTATTTTTTAACTGTTTTTTTCGGGTAATGTTAAAAAAAACTGTGAAGTGCCTCTCGTCATTTACAACGAGGGAAACAGGGTATATTTTCCTCCCAGTACTCTAGTTTGATTAGATGCTCTTAGTAATTTATATTTTCTTTTGTTAAAAATTAATTTTAAAAGTACAGTGAAATGTTGTGGATAGTTGTTTATATATGCCAGTAGAAGGAGTGACTACAAATATTTCTGTTATAGTTTGCTAGCAGTTTTTTCCTTATTCAAAATTTTTCATCAAGTTTTGGATAATAAAAAGATGAGATATTGTTTTTTTTAAAGACATTCATTCATTTGTATCCAGTTGGCTATAGGTTAACTATGATAACTCCATTTTTAAAATGTTGCATTCTTTAAGAATAGTAGGAAAATTGAATTATTTGGAATTACTTATGACTTTTCAGTAAATCTTGCAGCCTGTGTAGTGCCATTAAAGAGACTAATATTTGAAAACGATTTTTAAGCACTGCAAAAGCATTTAATTTTGGTGAAAAGGCACTTGAATAGTGTTAAATTCTTTAAAAAATAGCTAAAATAATGTCGTTTCTTGTTTTCCTGTAGATTGTGTATGCTAAATCCAGAATCATATTTGTAAATGTTGTATCAAAAAAGAAAAACCAACAAATATGAATAATTAGGAGAAAAAGTTCAGGGTGAAATAGGTTCCAGAGTATTTTCAACATGTATTAACATAATATGTAATAGCTCACCCCCTCCCTTAAAGCAACAACAACTGTGCATTGTTTGTTGAAATACTAGGAGGATTAGTCCAAAGGTGCATGATATGTTATTTATGAAAATAAGTACTATGTCTTATTTGTTGAGACGTGAAAAACGTTTGATTTGCAGTGGAATTTAAATGCTGAAGAATTTTCTTTAGTTATACTTGATAAATATATATTTAATCTTTTCTTTTCAAATGTGATTAAAAAAACTATGCAGATTAGTCCAGAAAACAGGAATTCAGGATGGTGAACCTGGTACTGCAAAGGCACATGGTGAGCAGGGGGGAAACTTCAAAACACACACACACGACAGACAGACACACATACATATACAATAAAGCCTTTTTAGACTATTATTTCTTTAATCCTTGTGAGAATGTGTATCATAATTTAAAGTGCTTAAAAACTGCTTAATTTTTATGGTCTTTATATAACAGTCTTAAATGTGTTTTTTGAATCCAGGTGCTTATATTTTTCTCTTTCATGGATTTTTCGATATTTGTTAGATTTAATGAATCTGCTGGTAGGTGAAAAATATTTTATTCCAGTTTAAAAATGTGTTAATAGTATGAGAAAAGGATTTTCTACATTTCCTTGTTTAGAAAGTGAAAAATACTTTATTTTTAGAAATAATTTTATTAATTTTGTTGTGTTTTCAATAGAAAAATCAGTACAGAAGATTAAAACTTCTTAATAGTATGTCCATGAAGCTCATTTTATACTCATGCAAAAAGTTAAAAAAAAATAATAATTCATGACAATAAAATTTCTTTTTTACTTTTTCTGGTTTATACAATTCAAAGAGAGAATGGTATTCTCTTAAAAAATTTCAACTCTATATTTAGTCATATCTCCACAAGATAAACATCCGTATTTTGGTTATATTGCCTATGTATGTAGAAACACAATAACTTGAAAAATGTTTTTATCTGAAATTTTTAATATAAAATTTGCAGATTTCTACCAAGTATAAAATGCAATCCATTTCTATTGATTTTTTTTATTTTGTCTGGGTACCAGTGAATTGAATAATTTCAAAAAGCAAAGTGTGAAATGAGTCAAATGTGGTACATTGTTTTTTAGCTTCTGAAGTATTGATCAATATAGAAATTTTGCAACAAAAGTCGTCAATGAATTGACCGTGTCTCTAGTCTGCAGGTTTGTATGCAAGTAAACACTGTTAAAAAACACAACTTCAAGAGAGAATTTATTAAATTATCTTGTTTCTGAAGGTTCATAATTTGTTCCTCTATCTTAATTTTGGATTTATTGACTGGCCAAAAAATTTCAGACCATAATCGATCTTACTTTTTCTCTACTAGGAGTCTGAAAATAAAAATCTGTTTGCTCGTGATATTCAAAGCTTTTCATAGTTAAGACTCCGATTTCTTGATCTCTTAATGGAATTTCTAAATTTGCTTCTAAAAGGAAATTGCTGGATTTGAATATAAAACTAATGCATTTACTTGTGTGACAAGCCAAAAACATTTCATTTCTAATGAATATAATTAGTTATTAAAAGTTATTAATGTAAAAAGTTCGAAAGAATTGGGAAATCTCTGAAGAAAAATAATCTTTTATTTAATAAATTTGTGATTTTTATGCTTATAAATTTGTTTACTTATGATTTTAACCTTTTTTGAGGAATTGTAATGTTAATGTTGTATCAATATAACTATTTTTTTTTTTTTTTTTTTTTTTTTTTTTTTACTGCTAACTACAGTGTAATTAAATAAATCTAATATGCGGTTGAATATCTTTGAGTAAGGTTTTTTGTATAAAACTTGTATTTCAAATTTTTTTTAAAAAAAAAAAAGAAAATCTCAATATGGACGAAAAATATTTGGTGAATCCAGATGTTTTATGTGTATAATTGTATAAAATTAATCATTTATTTAGTTAATACCAAACTTAATTTATTTTTAGGTCTTATTTTTCTCTGAAAGTGCTTAAAATTTTCTTACAAAGTGATTACTTAAATTAGCCTGCTCACCCTGTAATAATCTTACTGTTTAAATAACCAGTAGCTTATAGTTGTTGGGGCATGAAGTGGTGTTATCCAATACCTTTGGATAAAACTTTTAATTACTAAGTGGCTGGTAATAAAAATATTGATGAGTTATGAAACGAATGATAGCATTATTAGATTGTCGGTGATTTAGCGGATGGGGTTAGGCCCGAATTCCCAATCTTATGTTTATTAGCCAAGTAAAATAACGATCCTGCCATAAGTGCACTTCAGCTCAAGCATACTATCTGGCTTAAATAGCATTCACTACAAGATTAACTTTTTAAAGTCTGAAATTATTGAAATATGTTTTCTTTAATGTTAACAAAAATAATGGACTTTTAGGTATAATATTATATGTAAGGGAATAACTGCAAAAATTTTCATACCAATATCTGCACCGTTTTGCTGAAAATAAGACTTTATTGAAAAAACAAATAAACAAACATTGAGAAATGCTTATAAGTATTTTTTATCAATCAGATTTCACAGATTGGGGGAAAAAGGGAATTAAAAAAAACCTCTTCTAAAAGCATCATTCAAAGATTTTAAACTGTATCATAAAGGTCAAATCAAATGAAAGCATAGCATGGGATATTGAATTTAAAATTGACAATCTACAGCAATTATCACACCGGGATTTATTTCCCAATGACCAGCTCATGAGCACAACTTTTTAATATTTTTCAAGAATCCATTGACTTTATCAATCGATTTCTGCCATTTAAAATTACTGAAATTCTTGCTCAATGTTTGACTCCAGCTTGGCTCTCCATCGCCCGGACAGAAATAAAACTTAACAGGTTTGAAAGCATAAAGCTCTGATACATTCTCAAAATAGTTTGTTAATCATGAAGTTATTGGAATCTGTTTTATCTTTGAGAATGCAGATACAATCCCTGTTCTTTGGAAAAGGGAACAATGTCTTATTAAGGATAACAATGAAAACATGAAAATGAGATATTTTGACGATTCAATTCCAGGATAAATAACTGGTATTTTTAATGATATATATTCAATCAGTTTTATTATTATCTGTAATTTTTTGTGCTTGTGCATTTTTTCTCGGGAACAGAAAAAGAATGAAAATAATTATATTTCCTGGAATTTTGGATTTCTACAGAAGGAACGTTATTCGGTTATCTTTCATTTGTATTTAGGGCAGTCTTAAAATTTTGAATTCTTTATATCTATTTCTTGCTGTATATGGCAGTCCTGGCCTGTTGTATCCAATATTAATAGTTGCATATTAACTGGCAAGCTTGGTGAAAGATTAAATTATAGATTTTAGAATGATCGAAATAGTAGTTTTCCTTATGTTACTTTTTTTTTTCTTTCGAAAATGAAAACGACATTTTGCCATATTTTGACACATTTTTAAAGATATTCAATGGCAGAAATCTTATTAGAAGTCTTACGCTATTATTTAGGGGAAATATATACTTTAGTTTTATATTTTGTAGGAATAAATTGCATTGTAAAATTGCTATTACCAGGATGCTGTTTGATAAAAGAATGTTGAAAAGTTCTTACATTTTACTTGATGGAATATATTATATATTTAATAAAGATTAATTAAATTACAGTGTATTGTATTGTCTTTTTTTAGGTAAACAAATAAAAATTGGTTTTATTAAAACAAATTGTCTGTTTTCATAGATTTATTATAAATCAGAGTAGCTTATTGGAAGTTTCTTACTTCATATATTTTGATAAATGTAATTCTTAAAATGGTTGCTAGTGAAGATTTCTATCTGCGATTTAAGATGAATCAGAGAAATCAGGCAATGCAAAATATTTTTAAATAGTTATTATTATTAAAGATACAGGCTGCCTATGATAATCACCTTTTTTATTGGAGTTATTGATTGCAAAAATTGTAATAAAATTTTTAGTATTTATTTGTATGAATATTTTCCCACCAAAATATTTATTTAATAAGTTATAATAAACATTGGACTCCTATTATTTTCAGTCTTGAAATAATTTTACAAAAAAGCAGATTTCAGCATTTTTAGAATCACGTTTTATTCCTATTTAGATATTTTATGTGAAAACTATGCAATATTTTTTAATTTAATATCCAAAGGAATTTTTTTGTTTAAATTTATTCCTTATATGTTTTTTATAATTCTTATTTTCCTTCCCTTAATGTTTTATACAGTTTACCATATTATTTAAAAAATATCTATCTATCTATTTTAGAAGGCTTGCATTTGTTCTATTCATTGCACTTCCCAGATTTTCTACATTTTTATTCAATATTTTAACTTTAACCTGTAATGAAATGATTCAGTTAATTATACCTATACTTTGCAAGTTGTTACTAAAAATGTGCATAAAAAAATGTAGGAATTTTCAGTTGAATCATTTAACCATTGAGTTCTTGTATACTATATGCCGAATTATCTTTAAAAATTATTAAAAATTTTGAGGACTTTTGTTTACTTTTTAAATGTCTTGCTATAAGAAAAAAAGAACTAAAGTGAAAAAAAACTAATATTCAGCGGGCCTCAAAATTGAGTATACACCTCAAAAGTTTGAGATATTTTATGAATAATAAGCTAAATTTCAGTTCTAAATAAGTGAATTTATCGTTGTTGATATTCTTGTCATGTCTCTAGTGAAATGTGAACAAAAATATTAGCTTCATCCTTCCTTTTTTAGAAAAAATGAAGTGGATATGGAACTTTACCGAAAAACGAAGTCACAAAATTGAGTATACACTTAAAGAATTTGTCAGTTAATTACCACTTTTTTTAAAAAGAAATTCTGTTACGTATTGCTAAAGTTGCGCCTGGCGAATATAAACGCAATAATAGTATTTCACTAATCCAGTCGTCATTTTTTCGTTTTAAAACTTCGTAATGAGCTCTAGGACAGAAACTTCTGAAAAGGAACGTTGTTTAGTCATCCAATGGTCAAAAGATGGCAAATCTCTGAGAGAAATTGCATCGTTAATTGGGAAAAGTCACGGTTGTATTCAAAAGATAATACAGAAATATCGAAAATCTGGATCTGTGGCCAATATTCCAGGAAGAGGGCGTAAGGAAATTTTAAGCAATACTACAAAGAGGAAGATTATACGTTCTGTAAAGAAAAACCCGAAGTTAAGTGCCACAAAACTTGCATCTACGATGTCCTCAGAAATTGGAAGAAGCGTTTCAGCGGAAACTGTTAGACGTGTTCTTCACAAAGCAGGATTCCATGGCCGAACTCCAGTAAGAAAGCCACTCATTAGTCACGTCAATAGGAAGAAAAGACTTATTTTTGCAAAGAGTCACATTTCAAAACCGGAATCATTTTGGAACACTGTTCTATTCTCTGATGAAAGCAAATTCAATGTCTACGGAAGCGATGGATGATATAAAGTGTGGAGAGAAGTTGGGAAAGAACTTGATCCCAAGAACACCATAAAGACGGTTAAGTATGGAGGTGGATCCGTCCTTGTTTGGGGCTGTATGGCAGCAGGAGGTGAAGGAGAACTTGTCTTCATAGATGGCATTATGGATAGAATGGTTTATCTTGACATCTTGAAGAATAATTTGCAAAAAAGTGCCGACAAACTAGGACTTGGGTCAAACTTCATCTTCCAGCAGGACAATGACCCGAAGCATACAGCAAAAATAGTCAGGTTGTATTTGCTGTACCACTGCAAGCAACAACTGCATACTCCACCGCAATCTCCTGACTTAAATGTCATAGAGAATTTGTGGGCTCAGTTGGAAAAATCTGTTCATGAACATGAGGTGACGAGCAAAGAGGATCTAAAGAAGGTCTTAAGAGAAGAGTGGGCAAGAATTTCTGCGGAAACAACAAAAAAGCTGGTGGAATCCATGCCTAAAAGACTGCAAGCTGTGATCCAGGCAAATGGATACGCAACTAAATATTAATTTGCTTTTTTTATGGAAATTAATAAAAGTGTATACTCAATTTTGTGGTGTAGTTTTTTATCCAAGTGTCATATTTATTCATTTTTTTAAAATAAATTTAATTTCACAATTTTTTTTCATTACACACTGGAAGAGGAGGATAACTAGTATTTCCAGTAAAAAACAAAATTTTCTTACAGCAAAATTTACTTCATTAGGTAAAAATATACGTTATACGTTTAGGTGTATACTCAATTTTGAGGCCCACTGTATTTTTTCATGTATATATATTTTATGTATCCAAATATAATACAGACTAAAGAAATGTTGAATTAAATATAAAATTATTTCATTATCTTCTTTTTGAAGTTAATACTCATTTTTTACACGAAATTTAGAAAAATTAAATTATAAACATTATGTTTAAACAAACATCTTTTTTATATGAGAAAATCACTTAGAGTATTAAAAAATTGTAAATTTTTATATTCTTATATTTTAAAAAGGGAAGTTAACATCTATTTATATACTTTTATTAAAAAATTGGTTTAAAAAAAGCAAGCAACGATTCTCCAAAATGTGTTAACATACCTATGTTTTTAGAACATGTCTGTTTGTTGTTTTGCATGTGATTAATCTTTTCTTTCATTGAAATGTGTATTGACTTACATTAATTTACTAATTTCTTCTCATTCCTTTAAAATAGTACTTATTATTTTTTTAAATGTATTTTATATTATTTTTTTATTCGCTATGCATTTGACTTTCCTTTTTGTATTTGTTATGTATATGACAAGATTTTTTGCTGTAAATCCAAAAATAACTTGATGTGAAGTAAACAGCAAGCTACAATTAGATTTAAAAAGATATTTAGGATCAACAATTTGTAAAAAAATATATTATATATAGTACAGCTGTTTTATTTTTTATTTTATTGAAAATTATTGTAGTAAAGGTGCTTTTTTTCTGTTCTCCATTAAAAAAACTTTCTTTGCAATACTCATTTGTGATAAGTTTTTAAAGGTGGTATTGAAGATCTCTAAAAAAATCCTTCTAAAGTTTTATCAGAACATAACTTAATTGTATATTTCTTCTCTTTTTGTAGTTATAACGAATTGTGGAGTTTTTGACTGGAAAGTTTTGGAGTTGAAAAATTGTGAAGTTATTTTTCTTAGGGAAAAAATTGGAGACTTTTACAAGGTATGTGAAGCCGAATTTTACATTTTAATTTAAAAAATTAGTAAAAAGTTTCTATCAACATATTAGTATATGAATCAAAAGGTGGGTATTTTTTGTGTAATTAAATTACTGCAGGATTTAAAGTATACATTATTATTTACTTTGAAATTTTTCTAAAATACAGGTTATAATAAACATAAGGGAAGCACCGTAAACAAATATTAGATTCCTCATGAACTAGGCATTGGCATATAATACAGCTTTGATTCGACTGGGAATCTAATCATACAAGTATTGAATAGCATTTGGAAAAACCTTATACCTTCTTCATGAAGATATTTCAAAAATCCCGCTAGAGATGATGGTAGAATATGTCAATTTCAGATTGAACTGTCTACAACACCCTGTAGCTGTTCTATTATATTGAGGTCAGGGGACTGTACAAGTCAAGATAGATATTTCATTTCTATCAAACCACATTTGAGCAACTGTTTATGATTAGAAGCATTATCATCCAAGGAAATTAAATCACTTTCTTGAGACAAAATATGTATCATGGGATAGACATTGTCAGTTAAAATTCCTTTATATTTCTCCCCATTGATTCTTCCTTTCTGGATTTTGACTGGACCAACAGAAAATCACCTCATGGCTGTGTATACAATGGTAAATCCATTTCCATCCCTGACAGTTGGAAAAAGACAATCATGATTGTACACTTTTGCTGGTATCCTCCAAAAATGTGCATGTGTTATTGTGGGTGGAAATATGAAAGGTGATGATTTTAGACACTGCCTTCTAGAAATGCTTAAAAGTTGAAATATTACAGTCACAGTTTTTCCAGTTCATCAAATTGTAGAATTTGGTCTCTTTGAAAATTCTGTGAGATCTGACATTTTATGCATTTGACAAAGGTCTGAGACATGTACAACTTCACTGAAATTACCTCATATTATAATGGTATGCATATTATTACATTAAAAAGCTACTTACTTAGGATTTAATTTTAATGCTTACGAAGCACATTTCTAAATAGCTTTTTTATTTGCATGTGTTTCCATTTTGATAGCCACATTTACCTTAGAGCTAAATTTGCTTAATTTTATTTCACATATTAGATTTAGCAATTAAGATTGCAGAAGGTTAGAAGCATGGTAATTTTTCATCAGAGTAAGTATAATTTGTCTCTTTATTATAATCTACAACCCCAAAAAATCCGTCATGAATTTTGATCGTGGTAAAGCATGTCCCTATGACTTTCATAGGTCTGGTAGGTGATTTATTTTTTATTCCCTCCCCCTTTTTTTTTCTACTGAAATAAATTTATTGAATTGAAAAAACAGAATCTTGTTCTTTTTTTTATAATCAGACTAGGAAAACATGCATGATATTTCCATTAGATGATGAATATTGTGAAAGCAAAATAGATAACCTGAAATAATGCTATTAAAACAAAGATATAAATAACAATGATTGAACTTACTAATTTTTTTTCTCTTGATAATGGCATCACCTGGTGAACTGCAGACAGTAAAAACCTAAATAAATATCTGAAAATGGTCACTTTTGAAAAAGAGAGCAGACCATTAATTTAAAAAAAAGTTCTTTGTACATGAAGTTGTTGAAATTTAAATAATATTAATAATTCTGACGTTAAACTTTCTGCTTTATGTTTGCCTAATTATTAACAAGATTGATGCTGCTTTTTTTTAAAAAAAAAAGTTGCTAATCACTGCAATGATTTTTAGGAATATAATTGAACTGAGATTCTTAACTTCTGTTAACTTGCAAATAAAAAGAAGTAGTATAAGAATTCCAAGTAGCTGAGGAGTAATGTTGAGAGATTCCTTCTCATTCACTGCATTGTAACGCATTTCTGTTAGTAATAAAGAATAATAAGTAAATTTAATTTATTTAAAATTTCATATAGCATTATTGCTTATTTTTTGTCTGTGTAAACAATTTGACTTTAAAATGCTGTGGTAGGATTTGTGTGTGTATATATAATACACTGAAGTGACAAAAGTCATGGGATAGCCATATGCAAATATACAGATGGCAGCAGTATCGCAGCGAAAAAGTATAAATCCGCATTTCGTTTTCCAGGGCTTTCATTTGTGTTCAAGTTATTCATGTGAACTTGTTTTTCGTGATTTATGGCGGCACGACGAGAATTAACAGACTTTGAACGTGGAATGGTAGTTGGAGCTAGACGCATGGGTCATTCCATTGCGGATATCGTTGGTGAATACAACATTTCGAGATCCACACTATCAAGAGTGTGTCGAGAGTATGAAATTTCAGGCATCCTATCCCATCATGGACAGTGCAGTGGGCGACCACCTGCACTTAACGACCGAGACCACCGACGTCTGTGTAGAATGGTCAATGTTAATAGACACGCAACACTTCGTCAAATAACTGCAGGAATCAATGTGGGACGTAGAAGGGACGTGTCCGATAGGACTGTGCGGCGAAATTTGTCTTCCTTGGGCTATGACAGCAGAAGACCGACTCCAGTGCCTTTAATGACAGCACGACATCGCCTGCAGCGACTCTCCTGGGCTCGTGAGCATATCGACTGGTCCCTAGGCCAGTGGAAAACCGTGGCGTGGTCAGATGAGTCACGATTTCAGTTGTTACGAGCTGATGGTAGAGTTCGATTGTGGCGCAGACCCCACGAAGCCATGGACCCAAACTGTCAGCAAGGCACTGTTCAAGCTGGTGGTGGCTGCATAATGGTGTGGGCTGTTTTTACATGGCATGGACTCGGTCCTCTGGTGCAACTGAACCGATCATTGACTGGAAATGGTTATGTTCAGCTGCTTTCAGATCACTTGCAGCCATTCATGGACTTCACGTACCCACACAACGATGGGATTTTTATGGATGACAATGCGCCTTGTCACCGGGCCAGAACTGTTCGCGATTGGTTTCAAGAACATTCCGGACAATTCCAGCGCATGATCTGGCCACCTAGATTGCCCGATATGAATCCCATCGAGCATTTATGGGACATCATCGAAAGGTCCGTTTGTGCCCAAACTCCTGCACCATCCATACTTTCACAATTATGGACGTCTATACAGACAGCATGGCTCAATATTCCTGCAGAGGACTTCCAACGACTTGTGGACTCCATGACACGTCGAGTTGTTGCACTTCGCCGGGCAAAAGGTGGACCGAATCGATATTAACAGTCATCCCATGACTTTTGTCACTTCAGTGTGTAAAGGTCCTATTAGCTTTTAAACGTGTTTGGTTATTAATTTACGATTTTTCCCTCACTTGTATTTGTTTGTCTTACACCCGGAATTAATTTTTAAATTTTTTTGGCAATTGCCAGCACGCAATTATTATATTTGTATCAAAACATTTAATTCTCTGGTATAAAAAAATCAAAATTATTTATATCGTTGAGAATTGGGTATTTAAAAACTTGAATTCACATCTGTTTCTCTGATTGCAGCAACAAAGATTTCACTTGTGAGAAATTCAAAAGATTCAAAAGATTTCACTTGTGAGAAATTCGCATATACGAGCTTGATTGCTCAGCTTCAAACAAATCTTTCCAAAAATTTGGCTCTAGGTTTTATGTCTAACCGTGCAATAGACCATAAAAATTAGAATCTTCTTTTATGTGAATTCGATTTATAATCTGAAAGAATGAATGAGAAATATTGATTCTATAAAATTTATGCTGGATACAGATGAACATTGAGTGCTCTAGAATTTTGCTTGTACAAATTTTAAATTAAATTTTTCATTTTTTTGAAAGATAATATTTAAAATGTTTCTCAAAATTAAATAATTTATACTATTTTTTTTCTCATTTGTATATTTATTTAATGACCGTGTAAAGAAGTTTCTTTCTATTATCATTTGAAGTCATTCCACATAAATGAAAAAAATAAATAAATGTTCAGATTTCAAAGGGCATTATATCATTACAAATATCAGCATTAGAAATTTATTTGATAGATTTTTTTGGGTTTTCCACTCATACAGCCACATTCTATGTCACACAGACAACTATAGATGCAATTTGTAATTTCAGTATGATGCAAAACTATCTCTGCATAATTTATATTCCATGAGAATATTTTGTTTAAAATATACCATGAATGTATGAACATAATTTTTATATCTGGGTATCTCAAAATTTTATATTATATTTGTTTTATATCCATTTTTTTTATTTTAAATGAATTGAGAGTAGTCAAGTATTTTAATTTTTAAACTTTTCTATTAAACACTAATACAAAATGAAACAGACGTTTAAAGTAAATTTACATAGGTTTTCTGTTGCATTTAATCAATCTTGACTCGTTACAAACTGCACTGCATATATTGCATTAAAAAAATCTAATATTGTGTATGAATGGTTGTTTCCATTTATTAACAAAACAAATTTTAATATTGTTTCCCAAAACAATTAATTTTTATTCAAGTACAATCAAGAAGCGGATTCTGTTTTTAATATTTTTAATCAGTTTATAAATAGAAGTTTTTATTGAAGCAGCTAACCCCACACCAACCAAGGCTAACTTAAAGGATATACGACATTTATAGTCAGGCTGGAAACACAAATAAACTCGATGTTTTATTTATTTATTACCTTTCCTTTTTAATTTTCATACGATTAAAAGAAAAGTAATATCTACTGTTTCCTTGCCCTTTGCGACGAATGATACTCTAAAATTTTTTGATTAGGTAAGAAATAGCTCTACAGTAAGCAATCGAAAACTTTTATATGTGGAATTTCGGTGCTCAAATTTCCCGTGAATGGCGCTTTAAATTCGGAAAATGGCAGAAAGCACCAAAACCTTGGCGGCTTCTGTTCAGTTCACAGACAATTGTATGGCGTAGTTAAATAGTGTCCAATCTATCAAGGACCGAGCGAGACGACTTCTGAGACATGAGAAAAGGTGACTTGTTGATTTCGTTTAGCCTTATACGGAAAGGGGGGGGGCATCAATATATATCAAGGTATCAAAACTATTCGGTTCTTAACATTATGACTTACTGCAATGTTTATGCCACGGCCAAACTTTCTGATATATTGATATGTAAAGAGCCCTGAACAAGTAGCTAATTAACAAAATTTCAAAATAAAAGTTGGAAAGGTTCTAGGGAGGATTCGTGGTGTCAAACTAAAGAATTCCGATTAGTGTTAAATGCCAATTTTGCATCGGATCTTTTAAAAAATTTCTATGAAAAATGTATACTACAAAATGTGAATCAATGCCTTATTTTAATATTGATGGATTACCAATCATTTGGTTCACCGTGTTTAATAATTATTACAATTTCAAAAAAAGATTCAATGAGTCATTTTATTTAGCTTGATTTTAACGCTAACCCCAAGCAAAATATTTGAAATCGGAAATTTTGATGCATAAAGAACACTAAATTTTAGAAACCGTTCATTGTACTATGAATTCCTCTGCTTTGCAATCTCTTATCCAACCATTTATATTACTAGAAAGATCAGCAGTTGTATAGAAAATGACTATCGCTTTATTTGAAATGAAATCACATATTTTAAGAGCGATCAAATTTCAAAGTTTTTATTAGATGGAAGGAATGGATCAGATGAATTAGAAATTTTATAAGCCTTATACCGAAACTTATACAAGATTGAAAAAATAAGATCCATTTGATCAATGACATGGGGCAAAAAGTCGTATTGGTAGCCGCAATAAAGTGTTCGAATTCCTCTTCAGCAAATTAAATATCTATATATGTGAAACACTAACGTGAGTGGCATAAAGATCTTTCTTTTTGCTTTAATGAAATGTCACCAATTAAATGTAAAGATACGAATGCTTCGTTAAATATTTTTATAGCTCCACCAAGTTCAGTGCTTTGTGTAGCTAATTAATGGAGCTGCAAAAGGATGTTAAAAATGTTCTGGCTGTCACTAAAAAGTGCATTTAGTCAGAAGAATATATTTAGTTAAGGAAAAGACTGAAAACAGGATTTTTTTAGCTCAAAAAAAAATTAATTTTCTTAGTCTGACTTGCCTAGGGAAACTAATCATACCTCCAAAAAAGTCATCTTAAAAAAATTTATTATCTGAATACTAGAAAATTTATATTTTTAATGATATTGCTTAATAATAAAAAATATTCGAAATTTTTTTAAACACTTGAAGATAATATAAAAATTTATTTTGTGCTATGGTAGTTTTGGGATTTATCGCTGCAAAATGCCAATGTTTTACTTTGTTTTTAAGTGAACAAAATGTCCTCCCCTTGGTCTAGGTGTCCATTCTTGCTTTCCAATGTATCGACTTTATTATCTCAAAATCAAATGGTTTGGCTTGTGGAAGGCCTACGTACATACATCTTCAATATTTGTAGTATTTTGTGGATGAAAAGAAAAAAAAAAATATTAAACTAAGTTTTCATTATATAGTGCTAACCTTATTAATCTACAGATCTTAACCGAAATTACTCACAAGGAGCCTTATTAGATTTCTTAAGGAATGGAAAGATTTAACCTCCAGCATTTAAAAACTGGACATGACAGTGTTATGTTATTCTTGCAATATCTGAACAGCTTTTTGTAACTGAATTTGCCCCTGTATTCCCCAGATATTATTTATTACTAGCTTTTACTCGCGAATTCGTACGCATGGAAAAGCACAGAACTTACCTAAAAACAATTTATTTACATGTACCTGAAATAAAGCAAAACCGCAAATCACGTCCGTATTTCTTTAAACTCAAGTCTATCTTATTTATCGATCGAGGTAGCTATAAAATATACACATATTTTTAAAACTTTTTATTAAAAAGAAAACACAGTTGTCAACAATTACAATAGCCAGCACATGCGTGAATTTGCAACGCCAGTTGAGAGATCGCTGTGCAGATTAGAAATTTTTAATTTCCTTTTTTCTGTTTTATAAATAGTTTACAAATACTTCAAATGAATCCAAAAACTCGATTAATTTACATTTTAAATGCGTCAAACACAAAGAAAATAAACAGAATCGTTGGAAATAATCGGTCGAAAAAATGTTAAGCCTAACCTCGTTAGCGGGGGAAAAATAACTGAATTCGTTACTCCTTCCTAGTTTTATAAGGCTTGTTTTGATATAAATGGACTATATCAGCTTCTAAACGTGACATAAAAGACACGCTTTGTAAAGGGGATTTTTAATATTTAATCGAATTGGTAAAAATAAGCACGATACTTCGGCAATGAATCATATAAACAGATTTTTTAAAAATCGAAAAATGAAATTGTGTATCAATTAAAACATAGATCATAATTCCAACTTATTCCTGCATTAGGGAATGAAATTTCTTTATTAGGTGTGTAAATTCTGAAGAGAAAATATTAATGGTAAATTAATCATCTATAGAGTTTATTGATGAGATTGGGGAAGGACTATCAAAAAAATCTATTGAAAATATTAAGTGAGCTTTATTTAGATAATATGAATTCTATAGGACAAACATGACAACGGTCGCAATATGAAAGGTATATACAGTGTATTCCAAAAATATTGAAACGAATGAACACTGCTGGAAGCAATATCACAAATTAATAACTTAAAAAGTGTGATATGCAAGGAACAAAATTGCGTGAATGTTTAGAGCAATTATTATAGATTATAAACCATTATACAGGGTGTCCCAAAAAGATTGAAACGAGTTTTAATTCTTTAACCGTTAGAGATAAGTAGGTGATGTAATTTGAAAAAAAATGTTCAAAATAAGATAGGAAAGAAGATTACATTAAGAAAAAAAAATCCACCTATGAATTTTAAAAAGTTAACACTTTTTAAATTTTTATACAACTCCTCTATGCAAATTTTGTCAATTAGAAAGTGTTTTCTTTCCATCCCAGGAGATCATTAAAAAAAACTTCATAACTGTATCTTTAAATTTTTTTGAATAATAACACAGAAAAAAAATTGACTTATGTCACTTCTATACCACTTGAAAGACTTTTTCGTCGGTGAAAATGGGGACCATATCCAAATTGATAATAGTGCTTCTTCGATCAAAAAAAGATAAGTGTAAAAGAAATCCAAAATGGCATTTAAATAAAGTCCTTATTGATGGAGTTAAACAATTTTGACAAGATAAGATTGTAAGAAGTGTAACATAAATAATAATAATAAATAAAACGAAAATACATTTAAAAACACACGAATCATAAAGCAATCTAAAAATGTTTTCCATCAACACCAGTACATAATTGGGCTCTTCTAATAATGCTCCTGTAAATATTTTGGAGTTCTCCTCCTGTAATATTATTGCATGCATTAATTATCTTTTGTTTAAGGACAGTTACATTCAGGGGGCGAGTATTATAAACTAGTGTTCGAAGCCGACCCCAAAAATAAAAATCGAGTGGAGTTAGATCTGGGGGGCCATTCTGTGTGTCCATTCAGACCAATCCATTGTTTATTAAAGTTTTCGTTGTGCCAGTTTGTTACATTTATAGCCTTGTGTGCTGGCGCTCCGTCTTGTTGAAAATACATTTTTTTATACTAATGACAATGGTGTCGTCTCCAAAGTATCTGTTACTATGACATTTAAAATAAGTTGCAAATATTTTATAGCTGTAAGTGTTCCTTCATAAAACACTGGACCAATCAGTTTTCCGTTCCAAATTCCGCACCATACGGACACAGAAAACCTTCTCTGGTGATGTATTTCTTGCACAAAAAATGGTTTTGTATCATTCCAATAATGATCGTTGTGTGCATTTATGTGTCTATTTTCCGTAAACAAACATTCATCAGTCCACATAATGTTCTTGACAAAGTTTGAATCTTTGTCCTGTTGGATTAATAACCAACTGGAGAATGCTACACGTCGGTTAAAATCAGAGGGATGGAGTGCTTGAAGTCCATGAATACAAAATGGATGTCAATTGTGTTTTTCAAGTATTCTATGGATTGACGTCCTAGGTAATCCTGTAATTGCACTTGCTTTTCGAATGCTTGATCGTGGGTTGGAAGAAAAATATGCAATAATATCAATCTCTTGGTCTTCATTGTACAAGATATTTCTACCAGGGCCAGGTTTTGGATTAAATGAACCGGTAGTTCTCAATCTTCTCATCATCCGATAAACAAATTTACGTGAAATTTTAGGCAAATAGGGATATCGCCGTCCAAATTCCCGAGCAGTTTCTGCATTATTTCTATTACAAATAGAATAAATCATTGCTATTTCAAATAGTTCGTCATTTCTTAAAAGTACCATAATGCAAAATTAATTATAGTATTTTTACTTCGACAATATGAAACTCAACATCGCTGAATGATTTCGAAACTTTATTTTGATATACACGAGGAAATCTTGGTTGAGTTGTACAGGAAAGAAATAATATTGGAAGTAAATAAGTAAATTGAAAAATAATCGTCTGCATTTCTTTATGTAACTTAAAAAAAAAAAAAACTTTAATATACACTTATTAGAAGCGGCTAAATTCCAGTTAAATGAAAGGCAAAAATCGTCTGGCAGTAAATTTGTTAGAATGTCGGTTCGATAAAAATGTGATGAATTTGAAAACAATTAAAATTCTACCAAACTAATTTAACAGTTTTTCTTTTTTATGAATTTTGCTATACAAATCTGTCAAATGGCTTTTATTGATTTTCAACGAAATCTTATAAAATTTCTAATGTAAATTTAGAATACATGGCATAAAATTACTTGTCCCTGATAAGATTAAAACAAAAGACAATTCTGTAACTGTATCGTGAATCAACCGTAAATACGCAAAAATGTGTTTTTTAAATAATATAAACAAATTTATGTGTTTATAATTTGTTGCAAATTTACATTTCCATTTTGGTGTATGGTCTCTAAAAACAGCGTTCAATTTTCAATTACGCATAACTCACTCAATTTTAAAGACACAGTCATGCAGGGTTTTTTTTAATGGTCTTCTGGGATGGAAAGGAAACACTCTCTAATTGACCACATTTGCATAGAGGGGTTGTATAAAAATTTAAAAAGTGTAACTTTTTAAAATTCATAGGCGGGTTTTTTTTATGTAATCTTCTTTCCTATCTTATTTTGAACATTTTTTCAAATTGCATCACCTACTTATCTCTAACGGTTAAAGAATTAAAACGCGTTTCAATCTTTTTGGGACACCCTGTATAATGGTTTATAATTTATAATAATTGCTCTAAACATTCACGCAATTTTGTTCCTTGCATATAACACTTTTTAAGTTATTAATTTGTGATATTGCTTCCAGCAGTATATGTCGTAAATATTTTTTTTATAGTTATTGAAATGTTTATATTCCTTATTTCCGCATCTACAAAAAGATGAGGAATTCTACAAAAGCTTTGAAATATTGCTCTAAAATCAATCTGACACTCCCGTCGGGAAACCAAAACAGATTCGTTTAAAGCAATGTATACGCAGTTTGAACAAACATGTAATGCCCTTAAAGAATAAATTGACGTAAGTAACAATAATAAAACGGTATCCGTAACTAAAGTTTAATGGATGCAATGCATGAAATGCCATTTATTTTATGTTTAAAAGGATGGTTTACTATGCTGCCCGAAATTAACATTTTCAATAAACGTTTTTGATTCGATTTTGAATACAGTCAGTAAAATATTTAAAGTTTCTAAAAATATGTTAAATTCTTCAAATGACGTGCTAGCATTTTTTCTTCGTCTAAAAATATGTTAAATTTGAGAACAAAATTGAACATATTTTTAGACGAAGTAAAAATGCTAGCACGTCATTTAAACATTTTTCTGCAAACCGAATACAAAAAAGGAAAAGATTATATTTCGAATTAGCAGAAGAGGAAGTTAAAAAAAACCCGGTTGAAAAATTTAGATGTTATTTTTAACTCTCTAATTGTTACTGATATTGTATAAATAGAAGACAGATTTAAAAATGTTTCAAATTAATCATTGATGTACAAACTAAAAAATCATAAATTAGAGAAATGTTCCAAAAACTTTGTAAAGTTTTATAACAAAGATATAAATGAAAGCATTATATAGGAAATAGTTTTGATACAGAATTTGATTTTGAATGAAAGGGATAGAAATATTGCACAAGTCATATCGCAATGTATACTAAATAATAACTATAGTAAGTTATTTCTAAATGAATTAACTGAGTTAAAACATTTTTTTACCTTGTCAATTACTATAACAAGTACTGAGCGCTTTTTCAGCAAATTAAAATAATTTCAGAATTATCTTCGTTCAGTATGTGCAGAACACTTCAATGCGCGTCCTCTAATTATCGAAAAAAAATTGGAAAAAATCGTAATTTTCCTGAAGTAATTAATAGCAAAAGTAAAATCATTCATTAATTAAACATACAATTGTAATATATTGGTCGTGTTTGTAATTTTTTTTACACTACTTAAAAGGGGGGGGGTTAGGGTCCCAAATTATTTGAATTTTCTGCCAGCAATGTTGTTGTAAATTGGATATAATTTTTTTTTTAAATTAGCCAAAATTCAATACATGTTTGACTGATTGTTAAATTCATATTATGAGAAAGACATTTTTTGAAACGTTGTAAAATTCATTTTTGTGCAGTAATATTTTCAGAAATTATTATGGGAAAATTCCAAAATTCTTCTCATTTTTAATTAACTAAAATTTAAAAAAATTCATTCCAATGTGCGCTTTTCCGCTCTCCATGTTACATATTTACCAAATTTCATAGCTCTAAATCAAACGATAAGATCTGTAGAGAACCAATAGACACTTCATTTCTATTAATAACAGAGATAGTGATATTGTATGGCATTGTGTTGAAATTTAAAAATAAAAATTGGAATTTAAAAACTGATTGAAATTTCCTTGAGAGTATTTATTTGGAAAATAAGTATCGGTTTTTCCCCCTTTATAACTATTTTATTTTTTCAATAGAAATTTTTATGAAATTATAATCTTCTCTAGACCAATAATTAATCATGCATTTCTTTCTTTTCAGCTCAGAAGAAAAGGAACGTTAAATTCCGATTCGACATCTTTTAATGGTAATTCTATCTGGAATCAGCATTCTGATAATGATGGAGAACTGCAAAATTTTCATTATATATATGAACTAGATAATGAACACCATAATTCACATTGGAGTATATTGTCTAATTCAAATGAAGCACGTCCCGAATTTATCAGGGCTCATAATAATCGTGGTGGAAATCA
Source organism: Argiope argentata (assembly GCA_026289955.1). Taxonomy (NCBI): domain Eukaryota; kingdom Metazoa; phylum Arthropoda; class Arachnida; order Araneae; family Araneidae; genus Argiope; species Argiope argentata. The sequence goes on from JAOUZG010041943.1 coordinate 27,751, forward strand.
TAGACATTTTACAAGTCGTCAAGGCAATGATCGTTACTTTATACAAACTTGGTTTGGAAACATTGATCAAGAAGACATGGCTAGGCACTCTATTTATCGCAATAGGAATCATGATTATCCTACTTCTTTTCCTGATCATCATATTTCAATAAATTACTCTTTATCTAATCCATCAACCAATTTTTCACATTCTATCCTTCCAGATTTTTCCGATCGACCTTTGCAAGGAATTGCTATTCCCCATTTTCGTAGGCAGAGTCATCCACTTATTGATCCTTCACATCCTACCTCAATCCCATCATTACGAAATGGCTTCCTCTATTTTCTACAGCGTGAAGAAGAGTCTCCTCAGGACAATTCTGAAACGCAGTCTTTGTCTTTTGCCTATTGGGTCATTCAAGCATTTCTTTGGCTTCAAGCTTGGGAATCGTTGGAAACGAAAAAATTCCAAGAGCACCCAAATCCGAAAACGAAGGAAAAACATCCCTTCCCCGAGACGATATACGTGGATACGCAGAAGGTACTAAACGCAGCTTACGAAAGAGACCAGTATCCGAAGATCGCAACTCTTCACCAATGTGGCTGGGGTCTCCAAACAAGTCTGTAACTGGTACAAAGACAAAGGGGAAAAGTAAGTTAGTATTTGTTAATCATATTTAATTTTTAATGTTAAAAATTATGGAATGTAAACTGCATGTGAAATTTTTGATTATATATAAGAAGAGAACATAATTTTGAGCCATCCCACGCCTAAAAAAAACTAAAATTTAATGTGTAATCGTTTTGAAAACAGTTGATACTGCAGAGGGAATCTAGAAAGCCAATATGTCCATTTTATTTGCTTAAATATTGTTTCTAGGTGTATCAACTCAATGCAAAATTGCTGTAAAGAGTAATTTAAGACATAACCAAAAATTGCTATTTTTTTGAAGACATAACATAATGCATAGTCATGTGGGATCTTATAAACAAAACTGTTCTAGTAGTATTTTTCATACTATCTGATTAGGTGGTAAGAAAACTCTTATTGTCTTATATAGAAAGTAAAATACGTAATTATATGTATATTTGCTTATAGTTTAAAAACCAGGTTTTTATTAAATTTTTTAGAGCATTCAATATTCAAAAAATGCCTTGATTAAACTTCAGAAGTAAGAAGAGATGAGATGGACTTTTTTTATTAGTTGACCATTTTTGAAGGCCGTGATTTTTCTCTTTTTTAAATATTACCTAAAAAAACTCATTTAGAACACGGCATTGTACTGTCGTCAATTTTGTGGCAGTTTTGCCAGTCTTATGATGGTAGCTAATCCAAAATACTTAAGTATTTAGTTTTGTTAGATTCCAATTAAAATTACTAAATATATTGAATTAGTGTAGGACGAAATAGTTGTTGCATGTATAAAAATTAAGTTCATTATTTTTGTCATGCGCTTTTATATCACTATCGACATTTTCTGGATTGATGTATCTATATAATGAACTAGTAATTTGTTAATTTTAAGAAATTTTGAAAAATGACAGATCTTTATTATTAATTTTATAAAAGTTGACTTAATTTTTTTGTATTGATGATTTTAATTTTTTTGGCAAAACCAATAAGACGTTTGTATTCTAATAGAAAGTATTACTCGTTAGTATTATAAAGACGTTGTACAAATACAGAAAAAATGAATATTAAAATTTTTAATTTTTAAACATTTAAAAAAAGTTTAAATTATTTTCATTGAAAACTGTATATTAATATAAAATGGAAAAGGTTCTGAAGCTGAGAAAATACGTTAATTTATGTGTGCATATTTGTAAAAAGATTTTTTTTTCTAAGTTGCTTAAAAAGTATTTAAAAGTTCTTCGTTATTGCTGCAGTTCCTCTTTACACACTCTGTGGATACAGATTAACTAGACACCATAGTAAATTATAGATATTAAATTTATTGTATCTTTAAGGTAATTACAAACACGGATATTCAGATAACAAATCGTCTATTGGTGAATTCGGCACCAATTTTTGACAACTTCTTTATGATTCTTCCAATGAAATCTTATAATTATAATTTCTTCTTTCTAACTTTTTAATTAGTTTAGTCATTCTTTTCACATGTACACAAGAAGACCTTCTGCAAGCATATATCACCCCGCACTTTGATGTAAAATCTCAGTTTCTTGTAGGCCATTTTATGCCTGTGCTATTGTGTTCGCAGAGAGATTGACGATAGACATAATCCAAAATAGGGTTTTACTCAGGCTGATTGATCAAAGTGTTGGGATTGAATGTTTTCAGTAATACAAGACTTTCTCTTTTTATATTTAGAATATGAGAAAGGATTTGAATGTCCTGTGTACTAATTACATGAATTTCTTATAAAATATATGTTTTTTCTCTTTCTGTTGATTTAATTGGAAAAAATTCATATCACTACGATATTTTTAAAAATCTCAGTTGGAATTTCATTTAATTCTAGTATTTATTTCTCTTAATCTTTTGAGGGAAAAATATTATTTACCTGATGTAGATTATGTTAAACATACAGAATTAATAAATTTATTCTTTTCTTTGGAAATACAAAGGTCAAAAGAGCCAAGTACATGGAGGATCCCGAAGGGAGATGTATTTTCCCAAGGTGATGTGAAACTAGGAATGGTAATGTAGAGGGGGATTTGTTATAAACATGATCCATCTTTTCATTGCCATTTCGAAGTTTTTCATAATACCTACAATCATCGGGAGAGTTTATTTCCATCAGCATCTATCCATTTCCAAAGTTCTTCACCTCTCAGAAATGCATATGTTGATTGTTTGTTATGTTGAAATATTACTTATTATGATATCCATACATTAATGTGTGAAATACACCTGAGCCATGGTGTGTGTTTTTGATTGTACTGTTAAGAATCGTTAGATAATTCAAAGATTGTTACAAAATACTGTCTTATATTATGAATGAAATTATTATGAAAGTTGATGTATGGAAGTAGCTGACATAATGTTTTTCATTGATTTCAAAATATATTTGAACTGTAATGTAATTATTAAAATTTAATTTGAAAAACCTATTTAAGATCAGATTTATCGGATTACTTTTATAAGATATATTGAAATTCTTTCATGCAAATCATCAAAGAGTTAGAAATGTAAAATAGTATGTAATTGTATATTTCATGACGCCTTTTCTGCGAAACATATAAAATAAGTAAGAATTTGTTTTTAAATGTTTCGTCGTTTATTATAGATAGAAATTACTTGTATATCTAACAAACTACTGTATCAGTGAAAAATGCAACCATTCTATCCTTCTAAATATAGCACAAAGGTGGATAGTGATCTTCTAAAATTTCCTAAAAAATATGTTTTTATTATGTACAACAGTCGACAAGACTTAAGAGTTAGAGCTCATAAAAATTTAATTTGTAAAAGACAGAAAATTCTTTATTGTTTTATTTATTTTGAATTTTTACTTTTGGTTCACACTCACCCTATATATATCTTGTTTAAATTTTCAATCGTTAATAAAATACTTTTTGTTCACCCTTTAAAATTGAAATAAAGTTTTTTAAATTTGTAGTGGATGACGCTTGATGTTAATACAGTTTTTTTTTTTGAAATATTAATTCATTGAATAAATTAAAATTAATTTTTAATCTTTTAAATATAGTTTCAGAAGTTAGCAATGAAAATTGAAATCAACTGGTAAAATGCAAGGATTTCAGTATTTATCGCACGAAGGTGAAGAATGCAATTTCATTTCTTGCGGAAATCAATAATTTTTTAATAAATTATTTAATAAAAAGTAACTATGAAGTTTTCCTTGACTTAGGTAGGAATTAACATAAAAACGTTCTTTCATATTACTTGTTTTATATTTAGATTAAATGTTTTGCCTCATTTAATATCATTTGTAATGAATTTTATTTAATCTTTTTCATAGTTATTGATTATATATTTTTATAAGGATTATTCAGTTATAATAATATATTGAAAATGACAACTAAAGACTTAATATGCTAATTACTTGTCATATTTAACGAAGAGATTTATTGTTTGCAATACCGTTAAAAGAAAATGATTTTATTTACTCTAAAACTAGTATTAATTTGTTGCATTTTTGCCGGATTTCGCAAAAATAGTGAAATGTGAAGGATGGGATTTAAAATAATACAGTATCGAATTTCCTTTTTATCCTGTTTGTATTCAGATATAAAATTTTATATACCCTCCAGATTTCAATAAATTATAAATAGTACTTTTATTTTAACGAAAATTTAACGATTTTATTTAATGAACAACATTAAAATGTTTGATAAAATAAAAATATATATTAACTATGACTTTTCTTTTCGCCATTTTTACTTTTTAATTTAAATACTTATTGAAGATTAGTGGATTTACACCGATTTACTTTTTAAAAAAATCAAATCACTTTTCATTGTTTTTTGGGCATCCTACATTATATATATAAATTCTTTGTAATGATAAGAAGCATCATTAATGTATTATGAGGAATGTGTTATTTCATTATTAAATCCAATATTAGATATTTTAACCATAATTTTTTTTGATTATTTGTATATCTAAGAAATTACTTTGTCATTGAAATATAAAAAAAATCGTCTTTTTTTATATATCTCAAAAGTGAGAATATATTTTTAAAATGGTCAAAAATATGTTGCTATTAATTATAACTGTCGACAAGACTTGAAGTTACAGCTCATAAAAATTTAATGTTTAAAATGGATAAAAAAAATGTCATGTATTATTCATTTTGTTTAATCCTGTATATAGCTTTTGATTATATACTTTTTATAAGAATTATCCATTTATAATATAAATTGAAGAAAGCATATAAAGTCTCTTGATTTGTCTTTTGTTTTATAAAAAATTATTTGTTATTTTTTAAATCCTTTTTATAGTTTTTGATTATATATTTTTGTACGGATTATCCAGTTAAAAAAAAAACTGAAAAGGCAAACTAAAAACTCTTGATATTGTCGTTTGTCTTATTAAAAAAGTATTTGTAATTCATTTTCTTTAAACATGTATATAGTTTGCGATTATATACTTTTACAATGATTATTCATTTTTACAATAAACTGAAAAGGGCATCTAAAGACTCTTGATATTGTCGTTTGTTACATGAAAAGTTATTTGTAATTCATTTTGTTTAATTCTGTTTATATTTTGTAATAATATATTTTTGTATGGAATATCCAATTATAATATAAACTGAAAATAAATGCTAAAGAAATTTTATATACTTATTATTTGTCATATTGATAGAGAAGGAGATTTATTGTTAACATTACCGTTAAAAGAAAATGATTTTATGGATTCAAATACCAGTATAAATTTGTTGCATTTTTGCCGGATGTCTCAAAAATAGTGGAATGTGAAGGATAGAATTGAAAATATTATATTATCGACTTTTTAACTTTTTTATATTCTAATTTAATACATTAATGCTATACACTGTTTAGAATCTAGTAAACCACAAATAATCATTTATAAAATAAGGAATTATCTTTATGTAATTATATTTAAAAAAAATTTCCGATTTTCTTTAGTGAGGAACTTTCACATATTTTATATTATTAAAAAATATATGATTTTCTTTTTGGAGATTTTTGAAATTTAAATTACAAACTTATTTAAAATTAGATGATATAGACCGATTTACCTTTTAAAAACCCCCAAAAAACTTTAAAGCTTTTTTTGGACATCCTACATTGTATATATGTGTTGATTGTAATAATAACGAAAAACATTATGAATGTATTATGACGAATTAATATAATTTCTTATTAAATTCAGTGTGAGATATTTTAATGATACTTTTTTCATTGCATATTTGCATTCTAACAAATTATTATCTCAGTTTTTTTAAAAAAATATTTCTTGTGAGAAAATGATTTCAAATTTATTCAAAAATATGTAGTTATTAAGTATAACAGTCGATTAGACTTAAGTTAGAGCTCATGAAAATTTGCACTTTATAATAGATAAAATTCTTTGAATTGTTTTTGCAATTTTATTAAAAAAAATTCTAACTAAAAATAAGACAAAACGACATTTAACAAATATTAACGTTTTGTTTATATCTTGTGATTATATACTTTTTATGATGATTATCCAGTTATAATAATAAACTAAAAATGACAATTAAAGATGCTTTTTATACTAATTACTTGTCATACTGATGATTTATTGTTAATATTAATGTTAAAAGAAAAGGATTTTATGTATTTAAACACCATTAATAATTTGTTGCATTTTTGGCAGCTGTCTCAAAAATACTGAATTGAGAAAGAGTATATAAAAAATTATATTAGCGACTTCGCTTTTTATCCTTTTTTTTCTTCTTCTGATTTAATATAGGAATATTATATACTGTCCACATTTCAAGAAATCATATATAATATTTTTTTAGTTGGGAGTGTTTTTTTTTTTTTTTTTTGTATATAGTTATATTACAAATTTTACGATTTTGTTTAATGAACGTATTAAAAGTATTTGATACTAATAAAAAATTCTCTATAATTTGTAATGGCTTTTTTGCAATTTTGATTACTTACATATTGAAGATTATTTTATTTTAACCGATATACTTTTAAAAAAATGAAAAGTCTTTTCAACTTTTTTCTCAACGTTCTAAGTTATATATGTATATTTATTGTGATAATAACTGAACATACTACTAATGTACTATGATGGATGTATTTTTTCTTTATTAAATTCAGTGTGAGGTATATTTATCATAATTTTTTTCATTGTATATTTGTTCTTCTATCAAATTACTATTCTGTGAAAAATAGTAATTTGATAGAAGAACACCATCCATCACTTTGCATACCTCAAAGACAGAAATAGTTGTTTTAAAATTTTCTCAAAATATAATGCTTTTAAATATAAGTCAACAAGACTTCAAGTTAGATTTCATAACAATTTACATTGTATAATAAATAAAATTCTTTGAATTGCTTTTGCACTTTTGTGTATGATAGCTCTTTTCAACTTTTTTATTGATATCCTACATTATATATATATTCTTTGTATTAACAGAGAAACATATTATTAATGTACTATGATGAAAATGTTATTTCTTTATTAAATTCAATGTTAGATGTTTTAATACCTTTTTTGTATTGCCTGTTCCACTGCTCATGATATTGATGCATTGTTGTTTGTAATAAAGCTTAATTTCTTTTCAAATGTGTCCTTCATTGAAATTTTAAATCACTTTTTCATGTTTAATTATTATTTGTTTTTATCTTCACATTTCATATTTAACAAATTAAGATCAATAAATCCTTAACTGGAAGGAAAACAAGCTTTTTTGTTAGAATGAAAAAAAAAGTTTTTTTATTGTTTTGTTTGTTTATAAGCAATAAATAATTTCAGAATAACAATATTTAATTTGATAAATAATATCAAGTGTATTTAATAGAAAACGAAGACTACAAAAATCCTTTTCTTTGAATAGGTATTAACACATTTCTGTTTAAATATTATAAACAAATTACAATGGAGTTTTAATGACTTTCCACATCAGTAATATTTTGATGCTTGATTTAATTGTATAAATTATCTTTGTCGAGAGGAACAATGCTACGATAAAATTTCCACCGATTTCAGCTTTGAAAATGTTTAACCATACTATGTATATTGGTTAATAATTCTCCAATCCTATCATAAGAGGCGTTGGAAAACAATATAAATACAATCGCAACTACTGATTGCCGCTCAGCACGTTTTAAGTTTATGTTAATATGCTAATGAGTTCCACATAACATGGTATTGTGCTTGTGTGGTAAGCACGTCGGAAACCAAATAAAGAGCATGTATATATTTCAAATTATATCGATATTTTTTTATATTTCTTTTACTCGTTGTCTTTATAAATTATAAATAATATCTATAAGTATATTGAATAATAAGATCTCCACAGAATAAAAGAAATTTTAATTTCATATAGTAAAAATATTCCAGCTTTTTATGATTAAAAGTCGTTAGAAAGTAAATTTGTTAAAAAGTTCTTAAAACATTGTGCCAGTGTCAAAAATATGTTTTACAATTTATCATATTCCCTTTTTACAATAAGCTAGTAGTTTTTAAAACTTTACCTTCTTTAGTGCTGATTTCGAAAACTTCATATTATTTTCATTTTTTATAAAAAAATAAAGAAATCGGTATAATAATATTTCAACAGTAAAATTATAAAGTTTTAATGTAACACGAATTCGAAATCAGAAGTCTAATGGATTCGAAAAAAATTCTGCATACGAATACCATAAATATTTATTCTTATTTTCAAACTACTCTTGGCAGGTTTTGTTTAAATAAGCACTAGAATTTTAATAATGATTGAGTTAAATAATTAAGACGCCTTCCTTAGATTAAAGAGTCTTTCATACAATTTACTGTTTTAGAAATCAGAAAATAATAATTCCTAAATGTGTGAGACGGGAATAACAAAAATTACGGAATGTAAGTTTATTTAAAGAAGAATGATGCAATACATTGAAATATTTTGTAAATGTCTTTCAATTTAATGATGGAACAACATAGTTGAAATAAATGTTCCCTATTGTATATTATTTATATAAACTAACGTACTTTGAAAAAATTTTCAAGCGTCTGAAAATCTGAAATATTTTGCGTCGCTTATTTTCCTTTTTTACTTATAAATAGTTTTGTTTACTACCTATTTTGATAAATGTAAGACTCCATAAAAGACTTGTTTCGACCATGATTTTCATCTTAATATTTCTTTAATTTTTAAAAAAATATTGATAAACCTCAGTCTTACCCTACGCATGTTTTAAATAACAAAATGAAAAACATTTTTACTGCAAATGAAGAAAAATAAACAAATCTTAAAATCTATAATTATAAATGCTGGTTTTAGTTAATGTTCAATGGACAACATTTTACAAGCTCAAATTAATAATTTATTTCAAATTTCTAAAATTTTCTTCTATGATTTACTCTGAATTTTTAAATAAATATTTCACAGAAATGCAACATTTCTTTAAGTTATATGAAATGTCTTATATTTTGTTATTTAGTATTAACTTATAAAGTTACTTCATATTATGGATATTTTATAATTTATTCTAAATGTATAACAAAAAATGCGTTTCTGTTGCTCTTAATTTGAGTTATAGGCAAATATTTAAAAAAATAAAAATCATTTTTCCTCCTTTATTTTTTGGAAATTGGGGGAACAATTATACAAAGCCATTTAGTTATAACCACCTTCACTAAATAATATGTTCCAATTTAAAATATAATCAAAATTTACTTAATTTGTGATTGAATTTTCTGTAATGACGTATACACTCAAGCAGTATCTTAAAACTATAACTTTCAAGAAAGAATAATATTGTCACAAAGTCATTTATAAACAAAATTTACTTAAACTTTATTTACAATATTTGTAATACATAAAGAGTTTGAATTTTCTGACAATCAACACTCCTGTGCATACATATTCTATATATGTGAGTATAATTGAATTTTCTGCAACATGTAAGTAATTATACATATACATTTCTTAGGTACACTTTTCCTTTTTTATCAGATTTGATGAACCCAGAAAACACATTTCTTAGCTAGAATGATAGTTGAGCTTTCCCTTCTTCTCAGAGAAGAAATAAAATATTTGTTCACAACTGGAATGTGTAATTAACAAGCAAAAGTCTTATGAAACTCCATATGCGTGACAATATTTTCAAACGGATATTGCTCTGTGTAAGCAAATTCTATAATAACGTTTAGGATAATAGGAAAAAAAAAGATAATTCAAGTAAAATTCATGATAAAATTTTGGACCAGGTAGGCAAATACTTCACTCAATTGACGAAGAAATTGAAATTTTGGCTTACTTTTGCAGTCGCCCACATAGTAGTATTCCTAATGCTGCTTCAAAAATGAATCTATCACTTTCAGCAGTGTGAAGAATACTGAGACCTTATACTTTTAGCATTCATGGTTGCAAGGACAGGTGTCAACAAATTATCAAAGTCTTCTAAATTTTTGTATGAGCTCTTAATTAGAAAGATGTTAATCTCCCTTTCCTTGGAAACATAATTTTGACAGACAAATAACATTTTAACATTCATGGTTGCAGGGACAGGGGCCAACAAATTTTCAACGTCGTCTAAATTTTTGTAACTGAGCTCTTAATCAGGAAGATGTTAATCTCCCTTTCCTGAAAAACATAATTTTGACAAATAAATAATATTTTAAACGACACGGATGTATAAATCCGCAAAATGAGAACTTTTGTTCGGACGTAAATCCAGTCGTGGTGCGTGCTATTCATCACCAGAGGCATTTTTTTTTTTTTTGTGAATGCATTGAGTGGTATGTTCAAAAACGGCTTGATTAGACGAATACTGTATGATGGTTCGTTGACGGGAGACAGATATGCTAACGAGATCCTGAATGTGGTTATCTATGATTTTAGGGAGGAACTTCCTCTAACAGTACTTCCACATGTTTGGTTTCAACATGATGCATCTCCAGTTCACATACTACAGCTGTGAAACACTAGTTAAATAACGAGTCACCTCCCTCATATAAAGCAGAATTGCAATAACACATTTAAAGGTTTTTCGTAACAGCACAGAACAAGAATTTATTAGACTGTACAGAAATATCATCAGACAAATGCAGTTCCGAATAGGCATCGATGGAAAACATTTTGAATAAGTTATGTAATCTTTCCTTTTAGTTATTACTTCTATAAATTTTTAATGCTTTTAAACCAATAAATAGCACAATTATTATTTATTTATTCAATCATTACTTTCTGTGATAATTTGTGTACTACCCCTAAAACATGAACATCCGACATGATTTTTCCTTCTTCCGAAAGAGTTTATGCAGCTACTACTAAAGCACAGATGAAAATAACAAAATTTGTAGAAATACAAAGTTAATAAAAGTGAAAAGGAATAAAAAATAAAATAAGAATCCGGTCAGAAGACTATTTCAAGGGTCACCCTCAGGCAGGGATCCAAACAAAGGCCCTTTTTTTGTGAAGGGTCTGAATATTTGTCCAACAAAATTAATCTTTCCTGACGCGAAAATGCCTTGAAATTGAGGCATAAGAGATACACCATTTTTTACAGACATCAAGCTAGATTTACACTAAAACATAATTTCTAATGAAAGCGAAAATTACAAAAACATAAAATTAATTATAACAGCAAACTTACAACCACTTATTATAAGCAAAAAGGAGAAACACAAAGGAAAGAACACACTGGTAGAACAGATAAAACTATTACAGAAAAGTATCCCATCGTGTTCCCGCGTGTAATTTTACTCCGTCATTCAAGTACTAAATAATTGGAGGTGTGACATCTTCAGATAAGTGACAAGTAGGAATATAACACACTAAGTTCCTACGGGAAAGCAACCACAGATAGTGGAGTAATTTGTAAAATGAGAAGAATGCAGGCCCCCGGTATCGCGGTAAATTAATGTGTCTGGGTGACTTGTGAGGTTTTCTCTGAACTGAACATGTGTTGGAACAAACAACTAGGGAAAGAAGCAGATGTGTCCCTGTCAATAGATAAAAGATGCCCGCCCTTCAAGTCGGCAAAATGGGGGCCAGCGGCAGATGACATTCCATTCTTCTTGAGAAAAAGGGCAGCAGATAAAACGGAGCCAACACATCTTTTGCTAGTCGCTGTTTTCCCCTCTCTTGTGATTGGAAAGATAGCTTAGGTCAGATGATCCAATGAAAGTCGGGAATTATCCTGATTGGTCATTTGTCACCGAAGGCTGGCCTATGAGACCCAGATAAAAAGGGGAGTGGACAGAGAGAGCCAACTGACGAAGCGAAAGCTAGTGATTGGAGCTAGAATTCAGCTTGGAACTCTATGTAAAATTCTCAGGAGAGAATTTGGTGTTGAATAGCTGTCTTCTGAGTTGTTCTTCCAGACAGTTCATCACCTTACGCGCAACAAAACCCAGCAGGTTAATCGACGAGCAGAGAATCCCGATCTCGGGCTGAATCTTGCGGGAGTTCACGAACTCCGTCTTATCTCTTCACCTCAAGGAGAGATTTCTTGCTTATCTGAAACCCAGAACGTTTCCCTAGTAGAACTCTGAACTGAATTACTTATGTGTTCGTAACATATTTAATCAAGAAGGTGTACCTGTGTGAAATATATGTGTATTATAGCTGGAAATAAATAGACTTTTATTTCACCAAGACCCGAGTTCGTTTTCGGCGCAACTCACCAGCAGCCTCGGCCAAAACGTTACAATGTGTTATCGCTTAGCTTTCGGATCTCGTTTACTCGATTGCGTACAAATACCGAACAGTTATCGTCTCTCTGTATCCACGCCAACACAGTAGTCCAATGACTCCAATAATATCTCATGATATTCTCATATTGCTGAGCTTTAATGACTGAATGACTTTAATGAATTCGCCAATCATCGAGTTCTAATAACCGCAGCTAAAAGTTCCATTCTTGGAATCGTGGCTTTTTTCAACGAAGAAACTCTAGATTTGGAAGTCAGAAAAAACATTTCGGTTCGATCCTCTTTTTCAATTCTCAGAAATACCACAGCTGCATACGCATCTTGACTACCATCAACAAAGTATGTATGGTACAATTACTGAGATTTTCTTTAGTTATCTTAACATATTTAGACACTTCAAGATCTTTTAAGCATGTTAGCTAATGAAACCATACTAAAAACTCTTTTCGTTACTCTCATTTTATGTCTTCATTCCAGCTTATTCCATTTTTCCATGCTTTCTGTCGAATTAATTTCGGACAGAGCATCACTGGAGATATGAAACCAAATGGATTAAGCATTTTTTGAACTATAGATAACATGTTACGTTTAGTAAACTTTTCAGAGTCTGCATCATTCATCCAACGCACGTCAATTTTTAACGCGTCCGAGTCTTTATTCCATAATAAACCTAGTACGTGTCTTTCTAATTTCTCCTTACTTCGTCACTGACTGGAATACTCCCATTATCAAAGTTCAAATCTTCCTTTGGACATAAGAGTTGTTGATTCTTGTATAAATCTTTTCAGTTCTTCTTTGTTATCAACACTGGTGACAACATTATCAACGTGAAAAATTCGAGTCAACTTTTCCCAGAATTTAAACGTCATATTCCTCATTTCTTCTAATGTGACAGTCAATCACTGAGGCTAACGGGAAAAGGCTACGTGTTACATCAAAAACTACTATGGTATGTCGAAATTACTTCAATTTATTTTGCTTTTCATTCTCCCACCCTAAAAAACGAAGCAAATCCCTGTTTTCTTCACGAATGCTTATTTGACAGAAAGCTCTTCTAACGTCTCCAATCACACCGAATTCTCCCTCTCTAAAACGTAACAGAAGGTCAGACCACAATTCAATCAAATTTGGTCCACGTTCCAAGTATTGATTAAGGGATGGGCGGTTAGAGAGTCGTGCCGAGGCATCAAAAACTGGTCGAATTGGAGTAGTAGCTCCGTTTCTGCAGAGATCGATTAGGCAGATAATTCCCGTAACCATGTATTTCAGTTAGTGGGACTTTTATGATATCTTCTTTGAGCCAACTTGTAAAAATTTCTGTTTATTTCAGATATAAATTCTCATTTTTAAGTTTCGAGGTAGTGTATTCCAGTCCTCTCTGAATTAAGTACAAATTATTGGGTAATGGAGATTTGTCATCAGCCCAAGGTAAACAAACTTCATACCGCCCAACACAATTAATTTTCACAGTCTCTAAAAATTTTTCTTTTGTTTGAAGGTCAATTACCTGCTTGGATTTCTTTGCCATAGGATCCTAGATTCCAATCAAGTCTGATCGCCATAAATTAGATATATCAAGCTCATTTAAAAACATGGAGGTTAGAGTCATCGCGAAACCTGAATTTTCTTTTGGGGTTTCTACTTTGGATACTTTTCCCATTAATGTCCATCCTAAATGAGTTTCAACAGTTACAAGACCAGATGTCAGCATTCTTCTTTTTCCAGTTAACATTTTCTCCATAATATCGGCTCCAATAAGAATATCAATCAATTCGCTGCTATCATTTACGTCAGAAAGAATATTATCTTCTTCAAGTTCCCTTATCTAAGCTCAGTTACAAACGGGCTGAACATTTTCAGAAATTTTGTCTTTATCCGATGCATCGAAATTGCAAGTGAATTTTTTATCCAAATCCCTTAACCATGTTTTGTAACAATCATGTGTAATCTTTTTGCCGGAAACACCTCCAAAAAGCGAATGTACTAGTTTTCCTGTCGAAGAGAAAGATAGCCCATTTCTCGTGCAACATTTAAAAAAACTTAAGGTCTATGTGATGCAGAATCCAAAAATAATCTTACGCTTTGATCTCCAGAAACCAGCAAGGTCTTTAAAGTCTGTAGAAATATTCTGGTTTACGTTTATTTAAATTAGTCATGCTGACATTATTTTCAACTTGCGAATTTTCGCCATTTTTCTCAGAAGTCTTTTTATATCCAGCTTATCAATCAATATTACATGCTTTTTAGAAAAAATAAAAATAAACAATCTTGAAGCAGCAGAGCAATTTTTAACTGCCTGCCCGATACCCAGATATGCTAAACACCAGCGGGTTTTTTTAAAACAATATTCTACCTTTTCTCAAAATTCATTTTTTTGAGCCAAAAGACTCAGAATTGTTATGTTTGTCATCACAAAATATACACTTCAATACAGCTGTAGTTGATGCTGTCGTTGAAAAATTTGTATCAGTAGGAATGCTGTTACAAAATGTAGGATTTTTCTGCCATTGTTTCTTTTTGTAACCTGGTGTGCACTTAGGTTCGTTTAATCCAAAACCCGACATTGACAAGTTTATTCGCTCTTCGCCTTCATCTCTGCTTTTATGAATTGCATTAAATTGCTCAATCTCTCCTCGGCATCAGCAGAAGCAGAAGATGTAGGATGACGATTCCAAGCTTTCAAGAAATCTTCATTAAAGCAGGATTCTACCATTGGGTATAATACAGAAGCACATTTATCAGTCGTGACTCCAAAAGTCTCTAAAGCTCTCATATGTTATTCCAGTTTGTCATATAGAGATGTCATAGAAAACTTATTTTTATGCACAGAAATTACTAATTTCAGAAGTTGCCTGACGTACACTTCTACTAATAAATCATTTGTACCGAAGCGAGCTTTCAAGCTTTCCACTGCTTTGGCATATTTGTCACTTGTTGGGGAAAACTTGCCACTATCTCCCGATCAAGATATCCAGAAACAGTGGCTTGAATTAAATATTGAAACTTGTTTTTTGGAGCTATGTCGCCATCTTTATGAGTATGCTCGAACTGACTCCAAAATGGCAAACAGTCATTCATATTTCCAGAAAATTTTCAAAACTCTAATTTTGGTCGATGAAATTTTCTCTTAGCATTATTTTCAGATAGTAATAAACTTTCATTTACTTCAACGTTAGACTGAGCCTGTATTCTCACCAACTAAAATTCATGCTGTCTCTGTCTTTCTTCACGGTCTATCTCTTCTTTTCTGACTTCCTCTCTCTGTTTCCAATCTCCAACAGCCGTAATTAAAACAGACTTGACGAAGTCAGAATCCTTTCTGTTGTTGCTGTTGTTACTTATGGCACTTGACAATGGACAAGCCCCCGTTGATACAGCAGCAGATTTAAGCCGAAAGGAGCGTCTCTTGTTTTTGAAGTTGTGCCAACTAGGGCCATGAGTACGACTTAGCTACACGCTCCCCACATTTGCTTGAACAGCCCCTTTTTAAAGGGGGCCACAGTCACACATCTCACAGATAGCACACAAAAGAACAACCATGCCCATACCGGGACTAGAACCCAGAACACGAGGAAGACGTGCTACCTCTGTGCCAGAAAGCCGGAATCCTTTCTGTACTCATAGCTATTAAGAATTAAATTCTGAAATTGTTGCTTTTGCTGCTATTACTTCACCAATTTCTTCTGTAACCAGTAACAGTTCTTCTTTCTTAAAACGTTTAACAGTAGCAAACATTTTAATAATATAAATAATTCTGTCGCGGACGCCAAAAAATGTTAAAGCTGCCTAAGAAAATCGCCGTTTTCTTTCGCTTTCTGCATTAAAAAAAAGAAACAATATCTCATCGGAAATACATTCAACTTTAATCACAAAAACAAATCCTATACTGAACAATTTTCATA
>JAOUZG010041943.1:44329-153319 GCA_026289955.1 Argiope argentata
TATATATATATATATATATATATATATATATATCCGGTTACATGACCCTCTCACCTTCCGATATGATTCATGCTAATTAGAACCTTCATAAATAAAATAAAAATGATAAACCTTTCAATACATTTTTTTAACACTGCATTGTATTGCGCTGATTGGTTGAATACTTCCATTATTTGTATACGACCTGCTATATCAGTTTTCAGTATATTATTTTTGATTGCTGAAATAGTAAATTGCATGAAAGTCTCTTCAATCTAACTAAGCCCTTTTAATTATCTAATCCATTCATTGTTAAAATTCTAGTGCTTATTTAAACAAAATCTGCCAATAGTAGTTTTGATATAAAAATAAAAAGTGATGCTATTCATATGCAGAAATATCTTTGAAGGCATTTACCTTCTGATTTCGAATTCATGTTATATTAAAACTTAGTTGATTTTACTTTTGAAGTATTACTGTGCCGTTTTTTTTATTTTTTATGAAAAATGCAGGAACCTGAATTTTTCCAAATCAGCTGTAAAGAAGGTAAAATTTTAAACATTACTATATTATTGTAAAAATAGTTTATGATAAATTATAAAATCTAAACATAGTTTTTACATGAGCACAATTTTTTAAGAGCTTTTAGCAGAATTACTTTCTAATGTTTTCTAATAAAAAAAGCGCGAATATTTTTACTATAAGAAATAAAATTTTCTTTTATTCTGTGTAGATCTTATTATTCAATATACTAATATATATTATTTATAATTTATAAAAACAATGAATAAAAAAAAGATGTATATATAAATATCGATATAATTTGGAAGACATATATGCTCTTTATTTGGTTTAGGATGCGATTACCATACAAGCACCATATTATGCTATGTGGAACTCGTTAGCTTATTAATGTAGATTTAAGACATGCTGTGAGACAACCAATAGCTGCAATAATCAATTTTTAATATGTAGATCGGTTGAAATCAACTAATCTTTAATATCTATGTAATCAAAATAGCAAAAAACCCCTTAAACACTATAAAATATTTTGGAATAGTGTCAAAAACTTTTAGGTTGTTCATTAAACAAAATCGGTACAAAATTTTAACACAACTGCGTATAAAGAAAGACCTCTATTTAAAAATTAATTATTAATGATTTATTGAAATGTGGACAGTACATAAAATTTATATTTTATATCGAAAAAAAAAGGATAAAAGGCGAAGTCGTTAATATAATTTTTATATACTCCTACACTTTTCAATATTTTTGAGATATTAGCAAAAATTCAACAAATTAATAAGAGTGTTTGAATCGATAAAATAAATTTCTTTTAACTGAAATGTTAACAATAGATCTTCGTCTCTTTCAATATGACAAGTAATTAATATATCATGTCTGTAATTGCCATATTCAGTTTATTATTACAATTGGGTGATTCTATTATAAACTTATAATCACAAATTATAATAAGGACTAAACAAAATGTATTACAAATGATTTTCAACATTTCATCTAAGCATAATTAAAAGTGCAAAAACAATTCAAAGAATTTTATCCATTATAAAGAGTAAAATTTTATGAACTCTCACCCACGCGGCATGCGATCTCCCGTCATCATGCAATAATAGTACACCCTTTCAGGGCCTGACTCAGGCAGGGGCATACGGGGCAGTTGCCCCGGGCCCCCTCATAATTGGGGTCCCAAAATCGAATATAAATATTATTTTACTTTTCCTTCTTTAATGAATGTTCTTCATTACTGAAGTAGCGAAGCAGAGGGGGCCCCAAAGAAGTTTTTGCTCCGGGCCCCAACTAGGTTTAGTCGGGTCCTGCACCCTTTCGATTAACCAGTGCTGGCTCCTTCTGATGCAATGCCTGTTGTACACGTTCCAATTGCCACGAGTACAGGTCCGCAATGACCGCTTGGCCCGTTGGTAGCAACTCATATTGAACTCATAGTTGCTTATTGCTTCCAACAAAGTGTGAGGAACCCACTTGCTCAGCTTGTTGAACGGTTAGAATAAGCGGTGCAGATGAAGTCTAACCGTTTCAATGGGTGTTGAATTGTCAGGCTAGTTCACCAAACGTTTGACTGCTGTCCTACTCAAAGGCCGCCTGCAGGGCTTCATCATCCAAGGCTTGTGGTAGTCCTATATCACAGAAGAGATAACTAAAAAGAGATGAGCTTTTAAAAATGAGGGTTTAAAAAAAAAGAAGATGAAAGAAATCATATAGGTCGCACACCATGATTTCTATATCTTTTAATAAGTTTTGGTTTAAAAACTGACATGATGAAGACGATTTCATATTTTTTCTCAATATATATAAATGAAATTTTTCTGTCTTGTAAGAGTAAGCCATATATTACTTATGATATCTTTCATTAAAAAAGAAATTCAAATTAACTAGTTCTTCTTGAATAGATGTTTTCTTTTCCCTTGCAGCCTCCAGCTGCTATTTTTCTTCTGTAAGAAGATTAAAATATGTGAAAATTTAATTATAATAATTTCAGTAATAAAATGTGGAAAATAACATCACTCTTCACATTGCAATAACTTGATTTTGAGTTTCAGATTATTTTTTTAATCCCCAATTTCAAAAAACTGAAATCAAGACATTCGACTTCCCATCGATACTTTCGCATGTTACAAAATGCTGCACTTTGTTTCTTTCAAGTCACTAGAAATCAAAAGACTTACTTGAGAAAATTTAACATTCCAGTTTTCTCTGCTTTAAAGGGAAACTCAGAAACAAGTTTTCAATTTCAATTACATTTGTATTTGCTATTATGCGATTTTATAAAATAGGACAGCCATATTATGCAATTACTATGAGAATAAATGATCACATACAAAAGGAAATCTGCCGTATGATTCATACGACAAAAGGGATAATAGAGAAGCAAAGTTCCTTCATTTCAGAAAATAAGTAGAATACATGTAAATTATAAAAGGATGACTAAATGATAATTAAAATTATATATATATATATATATATATATATATAGCGAAAGGAATAGTCTGGTAGCCGCTGGATCGCTCGCGGTGATTTCCGAAGCTTCGCGTCTCCCTCGCCCGGCTATATAAGGGACGGGCTGCCGCAATCGGCAGTTCCTCGCAGAAAGGAAGCGTTTCGCTGGGCTAGAGGATTACTTTTCTCGCTTGTTATTAGTGAGCTGTGTTTACGTTTGCTGTTAACGATGTGTTATTAAGCTCACTGTGATTTACTGTTTGCTGTGCTATACGATAGCTGTTTTGCAGTCTGTGTTTAATGCGCATAAAGCTTGCATTTACGCTGTATAACTGTTAACTGTTGGGTTGTGTTTATCTGATGTTTTAATTTATCAAATTATCCTGTAAATATCTGTAAATAAATTTGTTTGTGCTGTCCTCAAGTAAAGTACATTCAATCCGAACCCGCTACGTTAAAGACGTAACTATATATATATATATATATATACACTGAAGTGACAAAAGTCATGGGATAGCAATATGTAAATATACAGATGGCAGTAGTATCGCAGTGAAAAAGTATAAATGCGCATTTCGTTTTCTGGAGCTTTCATTTGTGTTCAAGTTATTCATGTGAACAGGTTTTTCGTGATTTATGGCGGCACGACGAGAATTAACAGACTTTGAACGTGGAATGTTAGTTGGAGCTAGACGCATGGGTCATTCCATTGCGGATATCGTTAGTGAATTCAACATTCCGAGATCCACAGTATCGAGAGTGTGCCGAGAGTATGAAATTTCAGGCCTCACATCCCATCATGGACAGCGCAGTGGGCGACCACCTGCACTTAACGACCGAGACCACCGACGTCTGTGTAGAATGGTCAATGTTAATAGACACGCAACACTTCGTCAAATAACTGCAGGAATCAATGCGGGACGTACGAGGAACGTGTCCGATAGGAATGTGCGGCGAAATTTGTCTTCCTTGGGCTATGACAGCAGAAGACCGACTCGAGTGCCTTTAATGACAGCACGACATCGCCTGCAGCGACTCTCCTGGGCTCGTGAGCATATCGACTGGTCCCTAGATCAGAGGAAACCGTGGCGTGGTCAGATGAGTCACGATTTCAGTTGTTACGAGCTGATGGTAGAGTTCGAGTGTGGCGCAGACCCCACGAAGCCATGGACCCAAACTGTCAGCAAGGCACTGTTCAAGCTGGTGGTGGTTGCATAATGGTGTGGGATGTTTATACATGGCATGGACTCGGTCCTCTGGTGCAACTGAACCGATCATCGACTGGAAATGGTTCATTCAGCTGCTTAAAGATCATTTGCAGCCATTCATGGACTTCACGTACCCACACAACGATGGGATTTTTATGGATGACAATGCGCCATGTCACCGGGCCAGAACCGTTCGCGATTGGTTTGAAGAACATTCCGGACAATTCCAGGGCATGATCTGGTCACCTGGATCGCCCGATATGAATACCATCGAGCATTTGTTACAACTAAATCAATTACAAATTTCGTACAACGTTATTATTATTATTATTTTAAAATACGAACCATCCTGCAGTTCTAAATCCAATTTAAAACGGTATTATTAGCGATCCCATGCTAAACTAGGTTATTATTATTCATGTAGACTGTGTTCCCAATAGGATCGACGAGTAGTGCATTCTGACTTTTTAGGCATGATTGGATCCCTAAATCACCAAAGATGATGTCAAACTATTCAAACATTTAAAAATGCCCTTTTCTGTACTGAATAAATTTAAATTTGTGAAATAAATGTTTCCGTTTAAATTCCTAAATAAATCCACGCTGAATTTAAAAATAAGTATAGCCCTCCTGATTTCAAAAATTAAACAGTGAAAATCTAAATATGAATATTAATAAGGAAGAAACATTTTATTAATTTTTATTATATTACGAAGTACAGATAATTTTGAACATTTTATTTTAAATCTCCAATGGAAGAAAAGCCATTTTTCATCTCCTTTGATGAAACTTTGTAATTGGAAGGATCTATCTCAGTGTTATCTTTAATGGAATAAATGGCTATTCCTCTTTTTTTTGGGGGGGGGGGGGGTGCTCTGCATTTATGTCACACTGCATTAAAAAAGAAATTCAAATTTCCAGTTTCCTCTTCTCGTCGGGATCTTATTCTTCTAGTTTTCCTACTCTTGTGGTTTTCTCGGGGCCTTTCTGCTTCAGTCTTTTCTTTTGTAAAAAGAATATATACGTAAAATATAATTATAATAATTAATCCTAATTATAACTAATTCATTAATAGAATTTTTAAAAACGAATAACAACAGAAATGCTATGTTTTGACTTCCGCATTATTTTAAAATCCTGAATTCCAAAAAAAAAAAAAAAAAAAAAAAGACAATTCTGCTTCCCATAGATACTCTCACGGGTTTCAAAATTCTGTACCTTATTTTCTTCGAATGCTTAGAAATCAAAAGACCGCTTCAGAATAGGAAAAAAACGGAATTCTGAGTTTTTTGCTGTTATTTTTAGAGAAACTTGGAACCAAGATATAAATTTCAGTAATATTTTCAATTGCTAAAGCGCAATTTTATGAAATAGGACAACTTTAAATTTCAAAAGTATAAATGATCAAGTACGAAAGCAGATCTGCAATATGATTCAGACGATAAATGTGATAAAACTGAACACAATTTGTTTCAATGCAGAAAATAAGTGAAATACATTTAGAAAAGGAAATTTTCTATGGACGACTAAGTAGTACTAAAATCTATTTAAATAATATTATTTTGAGTATATATCTTAATCTTAATAATTATAAAAATCTCTAAAATATGACAGAATACATATTTCCAATCTGAAATATGCAAATACATTACCAAACATTTATAATAATCCTATTTTTCCTTATTTATTTGCTGAGTAATAGTTTTCGAATAATATCAAAGAATAAAACTGTTTTGACAGGAAACTGCACAATGTAGATACGGCTGAATTCAGTCTTTAAAGGGTTACTGTTTATTTTTTGATGTTCTGCACATATGTTATTACGCTTTACATTAAAAAAGGAATTACTTTCCGTCTTATTTCAGACTTTGCTTGCAAATCTCTGCCTGTGTTACCCAACATCAAAAGAAACAAAAATATATTTAGAAATTTTCAAAAATAGCTACAAAACAATTTTTATAACACACATTCAGGAAGATTTAGACTGTTAGAAAGGCAAAGGTAGGATTTGACTGTAGACAAAATACAGGTGATCATTTCGCTCCTCAGGAGATTCATTTAGTCTCTGCAATTCAGTTGCGATGCGATATTAAGAAAGACGGTTGTTTCGCTCCTCAAAAGATTCTCCTTCCCTATAATCTGTGTATTTTCTGTAGGCGGCTCAAGGCCATATTTTCTACCTTTTTACTGGTTGTCTGCCTAACAACGCTGAACGCAGCTGTCTGAGGCCTCAGCGTTGTTAGGCAGACAACCAGTAACAAGGTAGAAAATGTGACCTTGAACTGCCTACAGATAATGCACAGACTGTCTGAATATTATTTCTCTAATATCCGCTAACCGAACGCTACTTTCCTCTTCCGGTCAAGATTGAATTTTCTTTTTTTTTTGGGGAGCACAATGAGTTTTGAATTGCTGTTTAAAATTAGACAAACAAAGAAATGCATGCACAACACAGCTCTTGCTATTCGCACATGCGTAGTTTCAGGCTTTCGCGCATAAGTGCAAAGTTAAAATCGCAACTATAAAACTAATTTTTATAAGACTTTAATGTGCTAAAACCTTCCCCAAAAGATGCTCTACAAAATGGTAATAATATTTCCAATACTATTTCTCGATTTTTTGTGTTTCAAACATACAAGCGATTTCAAGAGACTTCATTTTACATTATGTATAGATGTTTTCCATTCATTGATTAATCAGCAGTAAATCAGCAGTAAAATACTTTATTCATTTTAATTTTCAGTTCTTTTGTCATTATTGACGTCAATTTTGTTCCAAAATTTGAGTTGAAAAGGAAGAAAATATGTTAAAAATCTTCGTAGAACAAGGCCGTACCTTGGGCCTAGTAGTGCGATATATATTGAATAAATTTTAAGTCCCACCCACAGATCTCGAGACAACGACCTCTAATGTTTGCGCAGAAAATTGCCACTACTTACACTTGTTTACTTGTAAACTATTTTGCTAAAATCAGTTAACCATATATAAAATAAATCTTCACCAACCTAGACATGCAGAATAACTGAAAGATCAAATCGCTAAGAAAAGCAACATAAATAGTGTTATCACAGCTACTAAACAATCATTACTAGTTTTCTCTATAAAGCCCTGTTCTTTCATGAGAAATGATTTAATATAACGCATCTTTATTACAGTCGCCAGGTAAACAAAAACCTGCTTCCGTATTCAGAAACATCTTATCTCTATATTCGAGATACATAGTCCAGAAGAAATATCTGCGCGAGTTGAAACTTTACAGAAAAATCCCCATAATTTATGAGAAAAATTCCTACAAATGTTTGAAAAAGAGCTGTTAAGCATGATGAATTTGCAAAGGCATTCAGCCTCTTTCGTTGACTAGTTTGAAGTATAATTTACATCGTTATTTTAATCAGAAGATTCTAACTTCATTGCTCTATGGTACACGACATTATAATGGCGTTTTTAACATAGATTAATTACCCAATTTAATACCCAATCATGAAATAACAAACAAATCTAAATTTAAAACAAACTAGCAAAATTATTTCCGTGATTCTTTTCATTGCAATATATATGTTTCTTTTCAATATGAACATCTCAGAATTGTCTTGAACAGTAACTCCTTTCATCTTAAAGAGGTCCATCCTTCATCTTCCAGTTCGTTCTCCAAAATATTATTTTCAGTTCTCAAGCCTTTGTCACAAAAACTTTCTCTGATAAATATGATTCGAAAAGAGATAACAAATTTGAAATGTTTTTCAGTTGTTGCTTTTAAATTTTCCCGAGGTTTTTATTAGTCTCAATCCATTCATATATCATGAAAGGGGGGGGGGATATATTGCACTAATATTTTATTTTACATCAAAATGAAAGCAAGTCCTGTGACAGAAATTACATTTTGTTTTTTACTTAAAGGCACTACATCAAATGTGTATAAGAATGAGAGGGGGAGGGGAAATGTTTTACTAAACCATCGCAAAAATTGATAACACAGTTAATTTCAGTTTATATAACATTTAATAATTAGCTGTTAACTCTCTTTAGTGAACTTGAGTATTCGATTCTCACCGATACTTTTGGGATTTCTAGGCCCCAAATTCAAATATATCGAAATGCAAGAGAAAATTCACTTTCAACCTGTCATTCCGGGTACCTATAAATCAGAAGAATCGAGGTATTCCAATGAATTAGATCACAAAAACATCGAAATCATGAATCCAAGTTTTCACATTTTCATCATCTTTATTTGCTGGACGAGGACATAGGCACAGATAATTATATACAAACATTTGCATATTTCATTTTACGTATATGAATTCTTTCTATAGCATATAATCATCTTTGGTCCCATTCTTACACGTTTCTTGAACGCAAACCTAATCGAATCCAAAATTTACATCTGTTACTGTGGGATCATGGGATTTTTTTTCTGACGTCACCATTGCGCTTGCGCGAAAGGGTTACATCATATTACGGTTAAGACAGGAATTCCTACAGATACAATTATATTCATGAATTTATAACAAAAATCAGAAGCAATATAAGATATTTGAAATCATATTCTAAGCACGTTTCAATTGCTATTTACAGCAGAGTAGAGAAAAATAAATAAAAAAATTGTTGTTTCTAATGACGCTTGTCATGGACAAGCTCGCTGACGGAGTCTGCGATTTCAAGTCGAGGGAGCGTCTCTTGTTTAAGTAGCTCCAACTAGGGCGAAGAGTATATCTTTGCTACTCATGCATCACATTCACACATCTCACATATGAAGAACAACCATGCCTAAACCGGGACTCGAAACCAGGACGTCCCGCTCATGAATAAGATGCGCTACCCCTGTGCTAGGAACGTCAGCATAAAAAATGTAACTCCAGTTACGTCAAAAACGAGGTTTTAAATGCTTTTCCACTGTCGCAAGACTTTTCGCGAGCCGAAAATGTAAAAATAAGAAAATGAAAGATTGTGATAATTTTGAATGAACGTTTTTTGTACTTTAAAAAATAATCATTCATAAATGACCCGGGAAGCATTTTTTAAAATATCCACTGCTTCACTATTATTATGCACGATCTTATTAAATATCGCGATTCAGTTTAAGAAGGTCCGAAGTATAATAATTTTCAAGTAGCCTCAAAGAATTAATTATATTGCATTAGCCCAGTATAGTTGATTATAAATAGCGAGTTCGACGAGTAAGAACTCTCATTTTCAATCTTCATCACAAAATATTACAATCTAATCTCTTTGTTATAGTCCATCCTTTATACACACAGATCTTCTGTATGACGAAGACTTCAATCCATATATATGTCATTCTAAAATAATCTATCATTGATTATCAATGATGATACACATGTGCTTAAGTAGAGAATGTAGATAAATCGAACATAATTACCTCATCCCACAAATATGCTTAATTATGACAAAAGACAAACAAATATATATTTTTAAAAAATATTGAAGGCAAGTGGATGAAAAAAATATACTCTTCCCTTTTTAACTACAACCTCAGTCACTTAAAAAGCATTAAGGCTGTATATTTTCAAAAATGCACTAATGATATCATACGAAAAAGTAAAGAAGATTTCTAAAAATTTTATGGGAGCTGTGCTGACACAAATTTACATTATTAAATGCCATATGATGTCAAAATTTACATAATTATTGAAAATTTTATGTAAAAAGAGAAATCGGCGATATCATTAGTAAGCACTTTTTTTTAAAGGAAATAATTTAATCACTATAAAAGCTAAATTTTTATGGAATGATTATACAAAAAGACTTATTAGATCTAAAATTTTATTAATAGTTGAAATATAACATTCAGGAAAAATCAGATTACACTGGAATATTATCACACAATATTTTGAAATGAGAGAGAAAAAAAATATTTTTGAAATTTCAGAAGACATTTAATTTCAACTAACACACATAAACTTAAAATGTTATGCAAAATTTTAATCATTTCTACTTCAAACTCTTATAAATTTAAAACTAGAAAATCTCCATCCCTCCCCTTGAGCAGCAATTGAAAAGAATTTTAAATTTACCATGAAAAACATTTTTATTTTATCTGCTACATACACAATTTTTTCTTGCATAGCTATTATTTAGTAATTGAAATTACCTAATGAACATATCTTAAAAGGTTTTTACATTTTTGGCAAGTCCTATGAAGTTTTTCACAGCCAACTATACCCTAACTAAATTTATAGGGTTTCATTTATATGGACAATTTTACATTCGATTCATATTAATAAATTTGTTTACAGAAATGTTACAGAATTTGTTGAATTTGTATTTAAATGCAAAACAACACATACAATTTTTTTTCTTTTTGTTTTACGCTTTGTAATAGCTCTTCCCAAATAATGTAAAGCATAAAAGCTAACTACATTATTTCAATTAAAATGTCATGAAATATACAATAAAAATAGTTTAGATAGTTTTATTTTGGTTTCATATAAAACTGCATAAAATAAAATACCTCTAAATATATCAAACATTATTGAACTTAGATACATATGATGTAAATACAAATAAATACTTTGTAAAAGATATTAAATGAACCATAATCTCATTCAACATATAGTTTGTTCTATATAATGTTAACTTACAAGATTTTTGTATTGGAAGAGAGAGAGAGAGAGAGAAAGAAAAACCTATTTCACTAATAACCAGAATGTTCTTATTTTTTAAGCCCATCTAACTTTTATGATTTAGTTTTTATTTTACTTTGATGTAATATAATAAAATTTACTTTTGTAGATTTTTATTTTAGGTTAAAATACAATTAATTTAGAACTCTATTCAAAGTATGGCAAAATGAATCATAAGAAAATTAAATAAGATCTGATTTTACATTATGAAATGAAAAACTACCTTAAAACCTGATTATATAAGACATTATTTGGCTAAAATATATTTTAGCATATTATAAAGTTTAATCAAACAAATTAATAGATTTTAGCTTTCATGATCATAAATACAAAACTTAAAAGGTTTGAAACAATTCAAGCACAATTGAATTTACATAAAAAGAAAACATTGTACGTAGTATAGGGAAAGAATGAGGGTAAAGTAGAATAAGGCACATATATTAGTTTTGGAAAACATTTAAGTTCTTTTCAACAGCCATAAAAACACAATGCTGTACAAATGCATTCATATTGACTTTGAACGTATTTTAAATTTTTATTGATAAAAACTAGGCAAAGTGATAAAATAAATTAACTATAGATAAAAAGAGCAAATCCATTTTTTGCCCATGATTTGAGCTAAAATATGCATGGATTTGCATACTGCATTCATTACCGAAAGCTATGAACAATATCTCTAGGTTTGTTCATGAACATTTTCCTTTTATAAGGCAGCAGCTACATTCTAATACAGAATGTTAAATCAATTTCAAGATATTGTAAGGGTTAAATTGTATAAAAATCATCTATTACAACTCTTTATATGCATGAATAAAAAATTCTATATATTAAAAGTGACTAGTGAATGATGATGAGATATCTACCACACCCAAGTAAAACCTAATGAATAAATGAAAAATATAGTTAATACAGAGAAATGAAAAAAGATTAAATAGTTTCAGTATTGATTCAATCTAAAATTCTTAAACACCTCTCATAAACAGACAAATATAAAACCTTGCTTCCTATTTAAATGTATGTTTCTTACAATATACAACATTCTTAATTCAGCACCTTATTAAAATTTTCACATAACTAAAGAAAATAATAAGCATTCTGATATGCTAGTTTCCTAAAAACTTCCAACTAACTATATCCAGATCAAGTAATTATCTTTTATCACAACAAAATATATGCAAAGAAAATCAATACTTAAAAAATTACTAATTAAAAAAATCTAAAAATTTATTAAAAAGCACGAATATTCAAAATTTCTATAGAGTAAAAAATACATATACTGCTAAAAAATGACTTAAATATTCTAATTATCATAATATGTTTCCTTTTAATATATAATTTCATTTCTGAATAATATTTACCAGTGTATGATTTTAAAAAATGGCATTAAAATCAAATGCAAAACATAACATTTCACTACAAATGCATCTTACATAATGTTAGGAAGTTAACTAATGAAATGAAGATAGTCTCAAGCATTACATCATACCCTTCAAATGTATTAACAAACAACTTCAACAACCAATTAATACTGAGAAAAGTTTATAATTATTAGAATAGTCAAAATTATAATTTCAATGAAAAGGAAAACAAAAATTATAAAATAAATAAAAAGACACTGCTGCAATATTAAATCCGGAAATATTTTAGGTAGCAATTTAGAAAAAAATATCACTAGGAAATGTTAACAAGTTTTACATCAGAGATGAGGATAATACTAGGAGGGGGGCTTTTCAGCCAAATTATACACTATATTATGTTCTGACCTTGAAACTTGCCCCATATGAATTTGTAAAAATAAAAACCTGTTTTCACAAAGATTGAATTTGTTTGGGAGTGGCATATCCGAAAACTTGGAATATCTATGAAAAATGAATACCCTTCTTGAGGTAGTTTTCTTTAAAAGGATATATATATATATATATATATATATATATATATATATATATATATATATATATATATATATACACACACACACACTTAAATCAAAATATTGTAAAATTACAATAATTAATTTCATTATTTTACAGAACATCAGATTCTTTAGTAAGCTAAATATCACTAATTACAGATCATTTTGTAATAAAGTGCATCTTACAAATAAGTGACTCTTGCACACTTAGAAGAGTGATAAGAAATGTTCTACACTTTCAGAGATTAAGAATAAAACAAAGACATTAAATATTGATACAAATGATTGATTTTTACCTCTTCCAGCAGAAAACTAGGACTTAATTTTATGCCATATATTTTTCTTCAAATTGTTAAAAGTATTTTCAAGCCTTTTTTTTAAAGTATATATATATATATATAAATATGAAATACAAAATCATTTTTAAATGATAAAGCAATAACAATTAATTAGAAAAGAAGCACTTATTTCAAGAGATTGAACAAAATTTATAATTAGTAGATATTTTTATTTCAAAAGATATATTTATCAAGTAAAATATAATACTTTGCACAAGAATTTTCAAAGTTTATAATTATTTTTAAAAGTCTGTAATAATTTTTAATGTCTCATGAAGATTTTGTCCACCATGCACAAAGTACTTTTTTATTATATCATATAGAAGTAGGTAACTAAGGTGCTTTTAATCTTATAAATAATTTATGATAAAACATTAAATAATTTCTCTACTATTTTTTCTATTTATAAATTTCACTGCTAAGTTGTTGTTTTTTTAGAATTTAAGGCTCACCCAGAATAAAATCTACTTGTGGAATATCCTGCTTTTGATAATTCGGCATACATCAATTTGATAATTCAAGTCATGCAGCTATACAGGATTAATAGAACAAGGTTTTAGAAACATAGGATTGCTTTCATCAATGTTTATATACTGCCAAATTAAATTGCAAGGAGTAATACATAAAGTATAGAACAGTCTTTATTGCGGAAATAAAGCAAAGCTGAAAAGTAATTGAAGACATCTAAAAAACGCTCCACACAAATAGTAATTCAAATAAGTAGGAGAGGACTGCATAATATAGTGACTAGATTAACTCTCAGATTTAATATAAAACTATTTTTAAAAAGATGCCATGACTTATGTTACATAACTGAAGGGGGGACTAGTTAAAGAAAATCGAATAAAAATGAAAAAAAAAAAATCAATCTTCTTTTCTTTTACAAACTAAACATATTTTATTCAATAAGATAGGGAAATTTTGATTGGCAGGTAAAATTATCTAATTAAAATTAAATGCAAAGAGCAACTGATCCTATAAAAAATTAGCTCCCAAAAAATAATGTAAGATAATTTTTTGTTTGGGAAATGCTTCAAAATTATATTCTTCTGGAATAAGACAAGTTTTTCTTTTAGCACAAAAAACATTTTCACTTCCAGCAAGTTCTAAAGATAAAAACTGGACTTGATTTTTGTTCAGGTTCTGTATGATTTCAACTTTTTCGTTTGTTCATTTAAAGATAAAAACTGAGGGTGGTCAGTTATCATGCAATATGATTTCATGATATATATATATATATATATATATATATATATATATATATATATATACACACACACTCACACAATTGAACATAATCTCATCCCAAGTGCTCCTTTAACTGTAAATGAATGCAATATTTCTTAAACTTTATCTATGAAGAAGACTGAACACATGTACAAATGGTTTATAGATATTAGAGATTTCAAAATGTTTAAACACCACAAGGCATTATTAGAAATGCCTGGCAATGAATTAAATAAATAACAAAAAATGCAACTAACTACTTAATAATATATAAAAAAAATAACAAACATGAACTTTCTTAGTGTATTTCAGATGTTTGGATTAAAATATAACAAGGTATTTTCTTATATGAACACAATTAAAACGATTCAGAAAAGGCAAACTGGCCTATACTTTTTAGCCTTTCCATAGGTGTGTACTCTAACTTTTATTCATTCAGTTTTTCATATTTTCCCCCTCTTTATTTTCATATATTGAAACACAATAAAATAGGAAAGACGATTTTTGCATTCATTGAGCAATTTTAATGAAACAACAAATTTACTTGATTTCTTCATTTGTATCAAGTAAGCATAACACCATGGAGAAATTACCAATGAAATTCATTCATACATTTACAAAAACCTTTCTACTTCTGATAACAGTTCAAACATCACAGAAAAAATAAAAAAATACTGCAATATTAAATTCAAATACTGATTTATGCCATGCAAGCATATTGCCAGCAAATCCAAAAAATAATTAAGTAAAAAATTACATTACAAAAATCTGTACAAAAAGTATAAAATACTAGCACAAGCAATTTGTCAACCTTAAAGAGAAATGTTTATCCATGGGGGTTAAAACACTGTAATTGTTAAAATAATAGCATATAAAAAGCTTAATATTTGCCACTATAATTAACATTAGTATACAGTAAGGTCCTGTACAACATGTTTTCAAAAATAGATGTATTTACAAGACCATGTTTCAGAAAATGGCAGACAATTAATAATTCTGTGCAGGTATTTACATTTTTTGTACACATATGAAGAAAAAAGTCTTGCACGTTCTTATACATCAATAGCTGAATTTTCCTTTTTCTTATCATATTCATCAATATACCATTGTTGATTCAAATATATGAACTTGAGCACGAGCTTATAAATAGTATTTCTGGCTTTAATTTCTACATACATGGCTAAAAAGAATGCAAGAAAAAACAATGCTCCACATATTAAAGTTATAATTTCTGATTGAGTTAATTCCAAATGTGTTATTTCTGCCTTGGCACCCCTATGTTGTTTGAAACACATTACTGTAACAACAGCACAACCAATCATAATCAAAACTGATATAAGGAAGACTGTGTGTAATATTTTATCTTGCCAGGAGCAATGAGGAAACTGCCAGTGACCAACCTAAAATGATGCAGAAATAAAAATTATTACCCTTTATCTAATTCAATATTATCTGAAAACTTCAATAAGAATGTTATTATGGACTTACCTTAAATTTCTTATGCCAGTGAAATTGATACTTGCACAACTCACAGGTTGGAGGTTTTCTAGATCTTTTATTACAAATTTCAAGCCATTTCTGCAATAAATTAAACTAGTAATTAATTTTTAAATTATTTATTATTATAAAGCATTACATTACATGAATGATATTATCTAGCTTAAATGTACTAAAAATCAAGAATTTAATAGACAAAATACTTAGTTTATACACTTTGGTGAATAAAAATTAATAATTTACTTCATATTAAAGTAATCACTAGATTCAATCATTAATTATTACATCACTTATTTATTTTGAAAAGAACACAAATTTCTGCAACACCAAAAATTGCATTGAAAAAAAAGTTATTTGGTTTATTAGCAGAATAAAAAGGGTTTGATGTTTACTTCAGCACTTATAAATGAAATTAGTTACTTCATAGAATAATAATAATGAGATTAACAATTGAAAATTGGAGGGAAAATAAGTGGTCATTGACCACTCATGAATGAGTAGACCATTGTATTCAAATAAATATTAAAAATCTTTCAAGAGTTTATCAATGAGGTTAAGATCTGATATGCACATTTGGACAAAGGTATAAAGCTGATAAAAATATTTTCAAAAAGCTCATTGCACATATTTCATAAGGCAAAGTAAAGGCAGTACAAAAACTAATTCATAAAATACAATCATAGATAGTAAAATAAGCAAAAATGCAATAGAATCTTTTTTTTCAGGGGTTTATGACAGATAGAATTTCTTTTCATTGATTTCAGTCTGAACTTACAGTGATTACAAGTCTCATATTCTAATATTCTCAAATGCCCAATCAGATTTTTTTTTTTTTTTAAAGATTCTAAAACTCTACAGAAGGAAACTATTCTATAATGATGCCTGCAATATTGGAAAGTGCAAAACTTTCAAGCTCTTAGGTTCAATATCAAATTTAGCAACATTACAAAGTTTTTTGCCTCTTCTGAATATTAAAGAATAGAAAATATTACTATAATTAAAGAAGTCATTCTAACAATATGTAGAAAGTAAGGAATTACAACACAAATAGTAGGCGTAAAAGGTGTTTCTATATGTTTCAGAGTTACTTTATTCTGTTTTGCTAACTTTTAAATTTGAAAATAAACAAATATATTAAATAACATCTTACTCTGAAACAAAAACTGCAAAGATTTTTGGTAAAAGTTAAATTTAGTGTGCCCCTAGCTATAAAAGTTAAGTTTAGTATGCCAAGTCGCTAATAAAGATGGCAGACAAAGTAAACAAACACTTCTATGGAGCAGTTACGGTTTTCTCTTTCTGAAATATAACTATGATTTTTTTACAGATAAATATTGTTTCTACTACAATATTGTTTCTTTCAGAATGGCTACACTGGTCTGTTGGATGCAGAGTAAAAGTTAGAGCATGTGAGGCCTTTGGTATCTATAGAAGGCATCAGGCAAAAAAAAATTTATTAAAAAAAAAACATTCTACGGCTTAACAAGCAACCAGGAAAGGGAACCTACTGTCTGTCCATAAGAAGATCTCTGCCCGACAGTCGTCTATGTTTACAGCGGGCGTTATAGAAACAGGTTACTGCAGGAAGAGTCCATTTCGCAGAGGTAGAAATTCATTCAAGTTTCTTACTTTGGTGTATTTAGCGCCTAATTGGCGGTATTGATATATTGCCTTTAATTTCCGAAAGGAAATTCGAAAAATAATTCACTGAGCTGAAAATCATTTATTAAAAAAACTTTTTGGAGAGGTTTTAAGCATATTTAACAATGGATATTTTACTTTGTAACAGAATAAAAGCAACCTTTTATAAAAATTATGAAATAATTATGATTATTGTGTTATTATTTTTATGTTGAATTAGACAGATTACTTCGCATTTGCTGCGGAGGATTTGATCTTAAATAGTTACATAAATTTAAAACAAATAAAATGAAAATTTTTTGTCATGCTGGATTCTACTGAATTTTTTTTCTTCTTGTGCAGTCGTTAGACATATAAATAATTATTCATTTTTTCTATTTGATTCACTCTGTTCTTTCTACACTAATCAGATAGGAAATTCTGTATTATTCTAATAGGAATAATATATATTTTCAAAATTCCAAGTACACAAATGATTTTCAGCCCAGTGAATTATTTTTCGAATTTGCTTTCGAAAATTAAAGGCAATATATCAATATCGCCAATTAGTCGCTAAACTCGCCAACGTAAGAAATTTGACTGAATTTATACCTCTGCGAAATGGACTCTTCCTGCAGTAACCTGTTTCTATAACGCCCGCCGTAAACATAGACGACTGTCGGGCAGAGATCTCCTTATGGACAGACAGTAGTAACTTTGCTAGCACATTGATTGTAAGGTTTGTGTGGATAACAGGAACAGTGATTTATCAAAAGAAGAGAAAAAACGGAAGAAGAAGCTATCAAACCATTCTCCATAGAAAATTTCGAAAAAGCAACATTTCCTAACTTCATCAACTCGTAAAAAAAATATACTCCACTCATTTCAGCAGGTTCGAATTATTGTCTTCCATTCCATTACCAGAGCTGTGAAGAATTTCATTCCATATGATATTTAAAGTAAAAATGCACACAATTTTGTAAAGTAAGAATTCAGATGATTTTTTTTAAGTGAATATTGGCAACTAATAATTGCAAAGGAACAAATATTTTCTGTTTGTATTCACATTAAAAATGAAATTGCAGTGTCTTATTAGTTGTAAAAAAGGTTTTAATTATAATATAGAAAAATTAAAATCTTTAATCCATATATTTTTTTTAATTTAAAATTTTACATAAAATAGTTGTTGTTAATCTACAATTCAATCATTGTAAAAAGCAGTAAACAAAACAGCATTACGGTTGCTAGAAGAACATTCTGTTAGTTTGCCATATTGGCGACAAATTCAGGAGGAACACTAATCTCCACATCAAATCAATTTTTTTTAAGTCACAATGCATTTTTTTAATGCAAAAGGAAAACATTATTAATCAGAAACTGATTGCATAAGGAAAGTCAATAAATTGAAAAAAATACCATAAATAAAATGAAACAGACTCATACATTAAACCAGGAAAATTTTCTTTTTTAACAAAGAGGTTAATAATAATGTTTTATTTTAAATTTATAAATGTTTAACTTATTCTGGTGGCATAATTTTATCTTTTTCTACCCATCTTTAACTTAGATTTATATTATAGGAACTTTATACTTTTTAATTACTTTTAAGATATTAAATTAATTAAGAGTAAGAATATGAAATAAAAAGTAGAAAATGTAGCTGTGAACAACAAGTTTCATTAACTATTCTGTTATTAATAGATCTATATAAGAGACTTGCAAACTATGAAAATCAAAATGATGCACTAAGAGCAAAATCTCTAGTGAAAACTTTTGTTTGCTCATTAATCTAGGTTTGCTCATAATTTTGCTCATTAATCTAGGGTTGTTAACATTATTTTCATTGAATATGTGTCAATAAATCTTTCAGGTGTGTAGATGGATCTGTCATTAAAAACTTTTTTTATAAAAATTTCACTTAATTTATAAAGGTCACCTTTTAATATGAGACTTACTGGGAAATTTGATTTTAATTAATTAAAGAATGAATTTCTACTAGAAATTAATATTATGATATAAAGAAGTTAAAATTTTTCCCCCTCATTCCCATTATGCACATTTTAAAATAAAATAATTGTTTGTACAAGATGCATTTATATAAACACATTTAATGGCTATGTAATATAACATCCTAAGTATTTTTTTCACTCAGTGTGTCATATAACTATCAAGTAATTAATATTTCTAAAAATTTACTTTGACCTCCCCCCAGTGTATACAAAAATGAAGGCGTACATAGTCATAAACACATGTTAACTCCTCATAGGAAGTTAAACATAAACCCTAGTTCATTTTATGAAAATCATAAATACATACCATCAAGCAGCCACAATGTATGTACCTTAGAGTACCAGTACAACGGCAAGGTGATATCAAAGGATCTTCAGGCTTAGCAGCCGTATGACAAATTTTGCAGATAGGCATGCTACTGTCTCCAAAACTACTGGCAATACTGAGCTGGGCAGCAGATGCAGAACCTGAAATATCTGCTCCACTAAAAGTGTGTCGTGCACTGGGTATAAACCATGCATCGTCTAACCCATAATGGACATTATTTTCCTGGGAAACGTTATCCCCAGGTTCTCCAGCTTCACTAAGAGATTCTATGTCAAAAACTTTGAAATTGACATTTGGATTTAAACTGCTTCTATATGAACTTTTATCATCTAATGTTCCATTTTGATAATTTTTTTCATCTATACCTTCAGAAGTACCAGGTTCGCAATCTAGTAATATACCTGGCATTTGTTGTTGAGAAGAAAAGCTATTTTTATAAGAAGGTTGGGCAAGATCACTCATAGCCATACAACTCAGTAAAGTAGGATCTCGTTTAGAACCTTGTAAAGACATGTTAGTTGTATCACAGTTGATATTTTCTTCAACATGCTCAGACATCAGAATCTGAGGTTTGAACAAGTTTCGTTGCCAGGATTTCAACAAGTTATTATCTTTGCCCTTTTCATCTTGATTATCTTTCTCAGGTGCATTTTTACTTAAAAAATACTCTGATATAGATCTTTTTGACATGAAACCTTTGCCTTTGGAAGAATCTGGTTCTGGAGGTTTCTGATAAATTTTTATATTAAGCAGTTTTTGCCCCTCAGGAGAAGTGTAATCAGATGCAATGAATGAATATTTACAAGCCTTGGATTTATACAGGGATTTCTTATCATTCATACTTCCAGTGTTCTCAAATACATTTGGTGCATCTGTCGATGCATTAGCAGAATATACTGATGTGCTTCCAGGCTCATCCATTGATTTAGACATTTTGACATTTGCATTACTACAATCACATGGTTGATCAGATGTACAATTTAATGAATGTATTAATGCCATATTCAATACAGCGTTGTCAGGTAGTTGATTTTGATTTGATGCAATACAACTGTATTCAGGTAATGCACACATAATTAATAGGAAGACACGTCCAGAACAATAGTTCACTTGCTTTTCATTTCACGTTATATTAGATAATTTCTAGACTAACACTGTCAATATAAATTGAATACTGCAACAAAATTCAGTTTACCTGCAAGAGAAACTAGTATAGTAAGAACTTTAAATGAAGAAATAAGAAAATACAAAAAAGCATATAATATAACAACACATAATTATCAATGAGAAATAATATCAAATTATGTATAAAATTTCTGTTTTAGTTTTAATTATCAGTAATTTTGCAATAATATTCAATACCTACAGAATATAAATAGACAAATTTCCTAATTATATAATTGAGTAAATATTCATAATCATATCAACAAATGCTGACAAATGCATATTATATATATATATATATATATATATATATATATATATATATATATAAAGATAAAGAGAGAGAGATTACTAAATAATGATTTCTGTTTTTCAAATTAGCATAAAAATGAAGTAGATATTAAGTTGAAAGATTGAATTTCGAAGCTATAATACTATATGAAAATGAAAGCACTAACAGTTTCCATAATATGATAATATAAAATCATCTTTAAATTTTCATTTATGGCCTACTTAGAAAAAAAGAATACAGAACATTTTTAATTTTTTACTATAAAAATGGATAACTAATTAAGTATAACCTCATATTTATCAATAAATAAATGCTTCTCTAATATTTTTCGCATAAAGTTTCAACAAACTCCTTTCTATAGCTTTAAAACAATAATCCTTTGAACAGCTTTGATTTTTTAGCTGCAAGTTTTCATGATTTCAACATATAATTATTCTCTAGCACAGCTTAAAGCATCATAGGATTTTATATACATGGCTACATTATGAGAACATACTTCTGTTCTAACTTGAGAGATTTTTACAGCTATTGTTTAATAGCAGAAGGGCCAGCATTACAATATTTATTTAATTTAGGGTATGGAATAAATATAACAATAAGAACTGAAAATTATAAAATTATATTACTTATCCATGTTTGTCTCCAATACTATTACAGCATTTTTTTTTTAATCTCATCAACTTAAGATTATAGCCTTAAAATATAAAATTAATCAACTTCCACATGTTTTCACTTTTTTTTATTTATTAATTTACAATCATATTATAAAAGAAATTAAAGAAAAGACAAAGAAATTACACAGAGGAAGAAAAAAGAATAAGCTGAAGAAGTTAAAAAATATTTTAAAGAGTATATTGGGATTTGAGATTTAAAAAAATTAATAGACCAGGTTAATACCTATGAAAACCACTGTCTTTTAATTCAAGTTACAAAGAACAATTACTATAAGATTTAATACAATTTCTAAGGTATTCGTTTACAAAAAATTGTTTAAGAAAAAAAAAACTTTATTTCAAGCTATTTAAAAGAATAACTCTAATTTAAGTATTTTTACTCACTGCTTCACGATATCCCAGTAAACTGGGTTTGATTGATTTAATCTGTTATTTCTATATTTAAAAGAAAGTTTCATTTATTGAAATAAAACACCTAAGCAAGT
This sequence comes from Argiope argentata, assembly GCA_026289955.1. Classification (NCBI taxonomy): domain Eukaryota; kingdom Metazoa; phylum Arthropoda; class Arachnida; order Araneae; family Araneidae; genus Argiope; species Argiope argentata. Next base: position 66,680 of record JAOUZG010041943.1, read on the forward strand.
TTTTAAAAATAGAAAAACTAGGAAGCATATTATTACATGAAACTATAATTAGATAAAATTTTATATATGTTAAAGGTAAAATAGACGTTTTGAATTTTTTGAATGCTAAGGAAAGTATAACCATCTGATTCTAGTAATGAAAATAATCTTAGCTAAAAGACCTTCTTTCAAGTTTAGATTTGAATTAAAGCATCTAATTGATTACTAAACAAGAACATACAACTAAGAAATTATTTGAAATATTTTTTAAATGCACAAGAAGATATTAAATTTAAATTTAGTATAAGACTGCATTTAACTCATTTTCACCATACTTAAAATGAAAATTTGTACATTTCATAAGGGTCAAATATTTTTGTGATAGAATAATATCCTATAAAAATAGAATTTATGATTGAAATATAGAACTGTCCATTACTTCCACCTAAATAATACCCAGAGAATCAATAGAAATTTAAAAAATCAGTAAATGCATAATTCAAATGAAGAAATTTGTTTCCCAAATACACAAAGACATTTGTATTTCAATCAGGCACCTAAAAGTTCACTCATTCCACTGACAAAGAACGCTTCTGATAGCAAATAGAGCAAAATTTAATGATAAACAAATTTTTTATTCAATCGCCATCAATTATATTGAATCTTAATTGTTTCACAAGAAATCGCTAAAAATTAAAAACATTCCACATTTTAAAAAAAAGCATATCTTAAAACAGGTTAAAGTGATCAAAGACCATGTGAAATATACGAATTTAATTATCAGAAGCAAGGCAGTTTCTTTAATCTTGTATTCCAGAACAGAAAAAACAAAGAGAGAAAAAAATCATTAAAAATAAAAACATAGTCCGGCATGTATATTTTACAAATAATATATACTTGGTGAAATTCTGTTTACTGTTTACAATAAGGTCCACAAAAGGGAAATGAAAATTTCGAACACAAACGTGCAACAATAAAAATATAAGAACTGTTTTGTTTTACTAAACAATATATTCAATTACTAATTTGATATAATTTTAAAGAAACGGGTTGAATTTCAATAATAACTATAAATCGGATAAAAAGAAAATATGTAATTTTCACTTAATTTCCAGAATCTGTAATTGAATTTATTACAACCATGAAATCCATTTCAAAATATTTTCACACTTCTTATCTTAAGGAGCTAATAAATTTTTGAAAACAGAGAAAAAACTTTTATAATATACAAAGATTTCACAGAAATGAAATTATAAAAATAACGTCACTGCTTATTACGGTGCGTGTACATGCAAGTTACACAACTTTTCTTTACAGTTACATTATAGGGCATTTTCAAAAGCAAATCAGTACACATTAAAGCCTAAACAAAAGAGAAAAGACTCATTTATTACGATTCTTCAAAACGATTGCACTTATTTCCCATGTTTAGAAAGGTGAAATAACTATTAATCGTAACACTCTGAACATCTACTTTCCAAAAATTAAAGGAGGTATCTATGATTTATGAAGTACAAATCAACATATAATTCAAAGAAAACACTTCAGTGTTATGATAAATATTCACCCTAATTTTATAAACGATTGAATTACCTGTGCGTCTGAACTGTCATATTTTGTCCCAGCTGGCTCAACTTCAATGCTACCAACATATGCCCTCAATTTCTGAGCACATGAACGCCTTGAAAGCGAAAGAGTAAAAACACTAGATACTCCGATCCATTGCGCATCGAATTCAAAATATCATGAAACTTTTGTTAAAAAAATTGTCATTGAAATTTCAATAACATAAACAAAATATATGATCAACACATGACTATCTATTTTTAAAAAATGGAAAAGCATTCAATAAATTCCAGAAAGGTTAGACTTTAAAGATATTTGTAAAAAAAATGTATTTATATTTCCGTAGAAATGAATTCTAGACATGTCGCACTGGAGGAAAAAAATGCGCATGAAATGAAAACAGATAAGAAAAATAGCAAAATAGACTGCCATATATTATTTCACGAATGATATAGAGAAAAAATAAAATTTAAGTATTTTTTGCTAGGTTTTCCTCGAGATCATGAAATACGTCAACAATTATTTTACTATTACTGCCGCGCCAAATCTATTTCTACTACGTTTAGCAACTTTTGAACAGTTTTGATATCTAGTCAAATATTTGTCATTGTCTCCCTCTCATTTTCTAAATGATTAAAGGATTATGATTGGTTAGAGAATTTTGACTTTTGTTTATATTGCCCGAATGAGATAATAATGCAAGGTTTTTTTTATCTTACTTTTCTATTTGCATAAATGAGTTGTTATTGTTGTCCTCGTGTTCCACTTTACAACAGAAGGAAGGGTGCAGTAGCTTATGAGGGTATAGACCCTTGAGCACCCGAGGGCAGAAGTCTGCTTTCTAGCTCACACACGTCACAAACCCTTTTTATGGCGTGGATTTCATTCATGCATTTCATTCATTCATCCACAGATAGTAATTTAGATCTGGAACGGAGAACACTCACCTCTGACCAAGTACCTCCAATAATATTATTACTCTCGACATGGAGGACTTTGTTACCACGGTAGATTTAACAAATAAAGGAATTTAAAATGATATTTAGAAATGGGCTTGTCACATATTTCCTAAGGTTTAATTACATTCTTTGTAATTTTTTTCTTTTCATAACTCTTCTGATATTTTCAAATGTACGATTAGCGAATTGAAACAACAATTAGTTCAGACCGAATTAGGATGCTTTTTGTATCCTTAGACTTTAAAAGAAAAAAACTGAATCATACCTTCGTTAAATAAATAATTATGGGATTCTGTGAAGTAATTTAAAATCCTATTCATAATATTTCGATCTGATTCAAATTGTTATTTAGTTTATGAGCACTTGAAAGTACTTTCACTATTTTCTGACCTTCTTTTCTGAAAAATTACCTAGATTCCAATAACTTTATTTTGTCCTTATGTTCATTCAAATGTTAGCTGCTGGTGCTTGATTTGAATGTTCACCTTTAATATTTTAATATATATTATGTATGTTTTTAAATTTTTATTCAAAAATTAAATCATTGAAACTTTCGGAATTTTTTAATTAAAAAAATATTAAAACAGAAAATAAAGTGGACAAACAAAAAAAAAGAAATAATTATTTATTAGTTATTTCTAAATATTATACATTCTTAGTAAATTATTATTCCGAATAGTAAGTAATCAGGAATTATAAACTGACCAATGGCGTAGGCAGTACTTTAACTTTTCCGATAGAAGGGCAAGACCTCTTCGACAGGAAGCAAACATTTCCCTAATTTTTAGTCAAAATTACATGTAATAACTAAGTTTTTAGTTAATTAAATGCAATTAAGAATATAATTGTTAATATAATTATTTTTAATAATTATTAATTAAATTTAAGCTTCTGGAACCGAAGTTTTTCAGAATTTTTTTTTCCTTATAAAAATTAATGACACTTAGACAGTTTATCAATGGTTTCAAAACCACCTTTCATCTTCGTCAGAATTTACAGAGATTCTACTGTACTCTACAATTCCTGCGAGAATAAACATTGACGAATTGTCACAATCATTAAATAAAATATATAATGTATCTATTTTAGCAATTTTTATTTCATATGACTCCTAGATGCATCATCAAGGATCGTTTGTTCCCTCTACTTGCATTTTCCACAGATATCACAGTATAAAACTTTGAAAAAGATCCAAACCTCACCAACGGGACAGATTTTGTTAATCTTCGTTACCAATTATTTTCTTCACTTTGGAGGCGTAGCTACGCAATCAAAATGCTCTATCCCCTATTAGAACTATATGCCTAACATTACAGTGACGGATTTGACATCACGAGACCATAGGCACAAAATTGTTTTGAGGCCCCATTCTAGGTAAATTTTATTTATATCAAGAAAGTAATATGAATTAAGCTTATTTTAGCTTTTAATTTTAACTTCGTGCCCAATTCTAAGTAATTTCTACAGTAAACGTATATATTAAACAGATGACAAAAGTTGTACCCTTTTTTATTTAAAAAATAATATAAAAAGATAAAATGAGAGCCTTATTCAGTAACTATCAGGCGAAAAGATTATTATTGTTACTTAACTTATTCCTATAACTCAGTTCACGTTAATAAAAACTCCACCATTTAACTAACCGTAATTCTTCCATTGAGAAATAAATACCAATCGTGTGATTTTTGCACCTGACTAATAACAGTTTTCAATCTTTTTTTGTAATATATGTTTTGAGGAAAACTATTGCATGCAGTGTATTTTTTAATTGCTTTTTTTTCATGTTGAAAATAAATCCTAAGAATAATACTTCAATTCTTTTTTGTTATCGTTGTTAAGTACGTTTCCAGAAAATTTCAACTGCGTGAATTCAAATGGTTATACATTTTTTTTATTTATTATGATTTTTTTTAAACAAGAAGTCTTAATTGATTTCTTTTCTTTAAAAATTTTAAGTTGATAAGAAAATGGCAAGCCACAAAATTAAAATTATCATTCCATGTTTTATTATTATTTTTTTAATTACGAAATACATTCAATTAAAAAAAACACACATATAGAAAATTATTGAATGAATGATCTTTTAATCATTAAAAAATGGCACTGAATAAATATTTATGATCGCTGAGATGAATTATATTTTTAATTCTACAAAAAAAGGCATTTGTTTGTCTCGATACTTGAAAAATGTGTGTAAAAGCAAACATCATCTTCAAAAATTCATCAAAAAGGAAATCTCACTTAAATAAAATACTTTAATGGAAATGTAAATGACGAAACGAAAATGCACAAAAGTTTCAACTAAACATTGCCATTCCCTTGGCCTAAAGTCAAGGGTGAAGTCAATGTTACACCCTTTTGTCAGTGCAGGGAATGACTCTGATATTTCTTGTAAAAGTGAACTTTTTAAAAAAATCTTATGTTAGCTGAGAATTGTTGACTTGTGAATCGGTTAGCCAAAGGAAGTAAAAATGATCTCACGGATCTGCAACGAATTTGAGGAAATATTCAGAAATTTGATGTACAGTTCATTTTAACTATAATGGATTTGAGAGCTTTATCCTTGCAGATCAAATAAATAAAACACAATTTCTCATTTGTTCCCGAAAAAAGAAAGCATTTAGATCATCCCTCGTACCAGTATGCCATATCTCTCTCAGTTAATAAGAGTATTCAATTCATATGATTTTCTTTCTCATAATGCAGTTTGTTTGTAATATAGGTGAATTAGCGGATAGCGCTAGGCTCGAACTCCGAAACTTATGGTTAGTAGCCGAGTATCATACCGATCAAGCAAAAGGGACCCTTCAGCTCAAAAGATATTAATTGGCTTATATTGCAATCACCACCTCCACCACCTGTGCAGAAATCCGCCACTGCAACAGTATCGAAACGGAATCTCTACAATTGACGGAACAGTAACGGAATCTCCACAATATTGTCAGGTATTCGGAGTTTGGAAAAACATCTCGTTAATATCGTACTTTATCTTGTGGCAATAAAATCATTATTCTACAGTTATAATTAAAAATAGTAGTTAATTTTGTTTTATTAACATGTGTTTCAACAAAATTGGGCAACATGACTACATTAATACCCTTCATGAAGTCGTTTAAAATTACTAGAATGAGTAGGACATATCTTATCCTGTCAAATCAATACGATGAGCTACATTTGATCAGAATAGAGATTTAATAAAAGTATAATTACAATGATATAAGTAAAGCCTACATTATAATGATAGAGCATTCTGATTTGTTAACTATACTGTGGATCCTCGTTTAACGCGCTTAATTCTTTCCCCAATGTTACTAGTAAAATCAAAACCTACTAAATGAAACAATTTTTTCTATAATAATCCATGTGAAATAAGACATTGCGTTCCACATAGGTTCAACTGTCCGTTTATCAATAATTTGTAAATTAACCCACTCAATGAGAAAATGACTCAAATTTCTAAAAAAAAAATTTAAAAAAATTAAGGACTGCTTTTTACATTTACTGTTGATATTTTTGTAATTAGTGTATTACTGTCAATAAAAAAATTATGATTCTCAATCAATGCTTAGTTAATATTGTTATTAAAGTGAATAAAAAAATTCATCTTTAAAAACTAACAATCGGTGCTTAGCCTATTATTAAGGGCATTGAAAATTTAGTTTCAGTATTTTTATGAGTTTGATCTTAATTTTAATACTTATTAATGCTATACATGCTCTTAAAATTTCAATTCCACTGAAAACATTTTCTAGTTTATTTATTTATTTGTCTTAGCATAAGTAGAGTTATTTTACTAAATGGTCACTTGAAAAATTATTAATAAAAATTTCATTACTAAAAGCACAATAATTAAAACTTTCATATGTATATACTTTTTTAAAAGGCCATCAGAAGACTTACGATTTCTATATTTTGCAGTAATTGAAAGTATTTACTAAATTATATCCTGAATTCAATAATACTGAAAAAGTCATCTTGAAATCATGTTATATGTGGGGAAAATCTAATAAATATAGCAATACTTGATTTAAAGATTATATTCTAATATTTACAAGTTTCTTAAAACATATTATTCGAAGGATATATATATTCTTATAAAACCGATAGTGTCCCACACTCCTAGTAAAGGGACAAGAAATTGCTGTTATGAACAAATATTTTTTAAAAGATCCCTGTGCTTCCCTTGCCTGTTTCGTTGCGTGTCGAGCAAATCCCTGTCAGAATCTCATTGTATATAAACGCCGTGAAAAATTATTTTCCTTTTCAAAATCTCATGGTAATTAAGACCAGGAATAATGATTTCCCTTTCTTTACGCACTTCTGCTTTTGCGCCGCGCTGTGAGCGGGTGTGCCTTGTCCGTGCTTTTTGTAAATATATATAATAAAATAAATAAAAAGTTTATATATATATATATATATAATAGTAGCGCCATCTAGAGGTGAATTTATCAGTAAACTTTGTAGAAAGATCGAACATATATTCTACTCCATGTCAAGAGTTATTCTTGACAAAACTGATAGGAAACTGATCATTTTCATCGTTGATCATTAGCAACCTAAACTGTCGTTACACGAACTTCTGGATGAGTCTCGATAACTTTTCCTAAAATTTGGAAACCGGTAAGGCGTTTCTTATCTTTGATCATCACCACGTCATTTAGATAGTAATTTGATGTCTGCATTGTATATATTTTTCATGATTGCACGAATGATATTTTCAGGCATTTAATATTATATGTATTAGAATATTGCTTTTCTTTCCAGAGGTTGTACAAGAAGAAATTATTGTGATTTTTCATTTATATAGTAAGTCATTTCCAATGTTTTAAGGATATTTGATAGAACTGCTAGATAAATAAGCAGATGCGAATTTAAATTACTTTACGAATACTGCTTAATTTTGTCTTAGGATTTTTGTCGCAAGTTGTAAAGTAAGCACTCCTTTTAGTAAAAAATTCTATGCCTTTAATTTCATGAGAGATGTCGACAATGTTGAGCAAGTTAGTTGCATTTAGTTTAATAATATTCGGTTGATCCATAAAGGTTTGGATTCGGATGATAAAAGCTAATATTTTTAATTTTAACTTTTGGCACCTGCATTACAAATAGTTACGTCTTATTGTAACCCCAAATCCAGTTTGACGGTTGCTAATTGTAAGAATGTTTCACCTGGTAGATTTGCTGCTGTCGTTTATTCATACTGATCGAATGTTCTCAATGGGTGCATCATTAACAATAAAAAGTAAAATTTACTTGGCATTCGGTTAAATTATTTTAATTAATGTATAAAGTCCTCTAAATTAAAACAAACCAAGCATACATTTAACACAATTGAACTAGAAATTTGTTAAAGAAAAAAAAATGTGGGACCTTTTAGACAACGGATCATATGGTCTGGGAAAAAAGAAACGTAATCATCGACGAATAAATTTTATGTCTAAAATTATTTTATTCTAAATTTAATGATTCAACTTTAAATGAACGATAATCAGATGAAGATATTTTTATGGCATAAAGCAAGTTAAATTGTGTAATAGAACTATAAATAAATATGGATGGTCTGACACATGATTATTATGAAATTACAAAAGGTGATAAAATTGATCACAATCACGCTAAATTCGTAAAATTGGAAGACGACTGGGAAAATTTAAAGGCAAGCTTCCAGAAATAATTATTCAAGTTAAAAATTTCCAAATACACTGTGTAAATAATTAAATTAAATTATTGCTGCTTTTATTGATTAACAATAATTTATCTAAAAGGTGAAGATTGCAGCCTCAGTGAAATAACTTGAAAACACAGGTTGTCTTTTAAGAGGTTTATTGGTAACAATAACAAAAGGTACATGATCAAGCCATAGTGTAGCAGGTCTAGAGAACTACACATTAAAGTTACGCAGGAGAGAGCCGATATCATACTCTCCCTCGTACCAGGGTCAAGCTCATTTCTACTGGAGAAAAAAAGAGATTATACAAACATCAACAGTCAAATCACGTGATTTTTACATGATTGGCAGCTGGCTCCACCCAAGAAGATGAAGTGGTTAGCTTAATTCTTAACACACTAAACCAGAAAATACAATGAGATTTCGTAAAATTGCCTGGTGTTCTTTTACCTGAATTAAATGGTGATATTGAGAAATCGAGCAATTTTAAAACAAAGTTTGATAGTCTAATACTTAATAATTTTGCTTTAAATATTACCCAAAAATTGTGTTAAAAGGAGAGCTTAAGTTTTAAAAAAAGCCAAGAAAATATCTTTAATTCTTTGATGAATGCATTAACCAATCAGTATTAAAACAAGCACTTACAATTTAAATATGCTGAATAATGAAAAAAAAAATGTTGTCTTCACTGCCATCCGGGGGGTAGAACACTATTTTCCAAACTTCTGACAAGCAAATCTAGAATTCCTCATCCGAAGATAATCTCTATACTTCGTCTGAAATTATGTGCAAGCTTGCTGCTTAGTAAACTTAAGGTTCTTTTACCATTAAAAATGAACTTAGACAAGGCAATTTTGTTTTTAGATTCAACAGTTGCTTTAGCTTGTATAAAATCATCAGCACATCAGCTAAGGTCTTTTGTGAGAAATAGAGTTTCTAAAATTCAATCAATTGCAGAGTTCCATCAGTCGAGACATATTTCTTTTAATGAAATTCCTGCTGATCTAATATCTCGTAGAGTTGATCTTTCAGACATCAAGTATGTGTTGGTCAGAGTCATTAACTGCTATAAAAGAAGCGATCATTGACTTTTTTCCAATGAAGCCAAAATGAACTCTACTGAAAGTGAATTATATTTGCTTGAATATAAACAGCTATAGATCAATAGCTGTACCCTATTGAGAACAGTCAACAAAACAGCAACAACAAATTTATTTTTCTGAGTAATAACTTTGGTAAATTAATTAGAATTCTCAGTTTCCTTTACAGATTTCTGAGCAACTGAAAAACCAAAGAGAAAAAATTGCCTCTGTAACTGTTGAGGAATTTCAGCATGTTAAAACATTTAAATAGAGCGATGCAATTAAGTGAATTAAAAGTGGAAATAGATGCTATAAAGAAAATGGAAGTTTTAAAGGTGCTTATGTAAGTAATTGAAATATTTTCCTTGATGAGGATAATCTGATTCATGTTGAAGATACACTTACTCTGATTTATCATTTGATCAAAAATATTCTATTTTGTATTGCCTCGAAATCATAAGCTAAGTACCCTTATAATAGAACATTTTTATTCAAAAAGTTTGTATGTGTGAGCTCAAATTTTACATCATCTTTTAAGCAAGTTTGGTCATTAAATGAGAGAAATACTGCAAAGAATCACTTTAATAAATAACTTTTAGAAGCCTTCAAGATCAAGTATTAAAAAGAAATATTGCAATTACTGTATTATAATATTTACAGGTTTCTGAAAACACCTTCTGTTCTTAAGCAAAACAAAAACTACTCCCAGAAGGGCAATAAGTGGTGAACGAGGGAGATTCTCTTGTGCAGTTTCATTTCATCTTCCCTCCTGATAGTGAAGTAGAGTTCATTACATAAAAATTAAAAAATAGAAAAGTAGTAAAAACATTATTAGCGTCACTGGGAGATGACGTTACTAGTAAACTTTACAGAGATGCAGAACAGGGTAAAATATCGTTACGACGCTGAATGTGAATAGAAATCAAATGAGAATTTTCTTAACATCTATTTCTGTTTCTTATATTAGCTAAAGATACGGAATAAAGTTTAACTTGGCATATATTTAAAGTGATAAATTGAATAATCCTTACCACTCGAGACGTATTTTTCCTAGTGACTGATATCCTGTTAAGTTTTTAAAAATTATGAAGCTAATTTTTACGGATTACTTGTGCTTATTTAAAACTAATGATTGATGATATCTTGAAACACATATTCTATAATAAATAAGTTTTCAATTCTTATATCCGTTTAATAGAAGAATAAATATATGTGCATGCAAAGAGATTTGTACGCAATCTTTTGTTACTTAAATTAGTGATTTTTTGAAATTTTTGAAAAATCTCTGGCAAAGCTAAATGAATTTAAATTATACATATAAATAAGATAACTTTATAGAAGATGAGATCACAGTTTTGATAAATCACATTATTTTACTTTCTTAAAAAGTATTCAACGATATCGCTCAAATTATGGTACTAGCAAGCTAAGTTTCAATTGAGGAAGAAGAAACCGTTATCTTGTTTCGTGATGTAATATTTATATGTGTGCAAAAAAGTATTTATTTTAGCCGTTGAACTTTTCATATTAGCGATCTCTTCACATGGTTTTTGGAACTACTTAGAGGACTATGAGGCCCTTTTCATATTCATCATACTATAAAGCATCACTCAATTGACACTTTAAAGTGAAAAACGGTGTCCAATTGTTTTTTTATCCTTACAATATTTATCCTTTTTAGGATAGATGTATATTTGTTATTTTTAACTCTAAACGTACAGGCATTTCAACGGTAGATTGAAACCGTGGCTGACCATCTGGGGGGGGGGGGGGGGGGGGTATGGCATATATTATGCCCCAGGCCCCGTGATTACATGATCCCCAGCATGATCAAGAACTAAAAAAATGTTCTGAATGGTAATAGCGGGATAGTAAGAAGATAGGAAGAAATTTAACAGGAACAATCGATGGGTTTTGAAATATACTTTTATTAATATATTACAGTTTAGTGTAAGTGTGCAACATATTATAAACATAAAGCATGATCATTTGCCCCACATGCTATGTTAAATTGCATATATCACTTTGATAAAACATATTTTAAAGTGTTTAATATTGTTAGATCTAATCATTTCCATGCCAAGAAAGTATCCTTCTGCGTGTCAAAACTCGTATTCAAAAAAGAAAATTAGCAGGAAAGTAAAAAAAGAAGAAAAGCTAAATTTTAAAAAGTCATGAGTAGAGACGTTTTCTTGTCTACGAAATAATTCTAGCAATTAAAAATGCATCGACTCTAGGAGTTACAATTCAAGCTTCAAATGGCGAAGAAAGTTCAGCACAAACTACACAATCTTGCAATGAAAGTGATGAAACAGTGAATATCCTTCCAGAACATATGTTTATATACATGCAATTGAATAAAAAAATAACGCTGAAAATGACAATAATAAATGCGATCAAATGTATATGTGTATCAAATTTACGACCAAGCATTCACTATAAATGATTAGTTTGAAATATTTTGTGTTATAAACAGACCTGTGCAACATAAAGGCGTTTTTGCTAAGAATACTAAAAAAAGGCAATTTTCCACTAATTGCTAATTTTTTTTAAAGAAAAGATGCCAAATGATGAAATGTAGCTTTCCAACTGGTTTATTAATTCAAAAACGCGAATTTCTTGATTTTTTTCTTTTGCTCTACATTATTATCTGGAGGAAACGAAAAATCGACTTGATTTATGGGTATATATAATAAATTTAGAAAGTTATCAACTATAACTCAAAATTATTTGTCATTAAATTCCTTTATAGCTTGGGAGGAGTTACTGGAACGGCTAAATTTATGTTCGATTATTGATAAAAACAAATCAAGTTAATAAAAATAAGGAAACGGAAAGACTTAGATTACTATTTCAAAGAATTGCAGATATGGATGTATTTTTATCATGTAATAACCTTCGAGGAAATCATGTTATAATAGGAACACCTAATGGAAATTTTTCAAGTTTAATCGAATTATTAAGCAAATACGACTCAGTATTTATGAATTATAGAAACAGATTAAAAAAATTCTAAAAATATAAATGTGCAAGATTTAGTACATACATGCCTAGAACAAATTATTCTAGCGTTAGAAAATGAAGTTCTTAATAAAATTAAAAACGACACAAAAGCGGTCACTTATAACGGTATCCATATAGATTCTACTTCTTATATTTCCTATAAATACAAACTCCAGTATTCATAAGGAATGTAAATTTTTAAAAGAAAAGATAAAGCATAAATGTGTCCTTTATAGACGTGACTAGAGAACTAGAAAAACTCAACAAAAAATATTAATGAGCTTTATTTGAATAATAGTGATTGTAATGGGCATACATACGACAACGGTAACAACGTTAAAGAGAAATATAAATGTGTACTATCTAGAATAATCACTCTAAACTCCAGGTGATTTATGTGCCTTACCTATGAAACACTTTTAAATTATTAATTTAAATAACTCCTTTAGCAGTATATATAGCAATTTTTGGGGGATATTGTTATGTTTATATAACTTATTTTCTGCATCTATAAAAATATAGGAATTCTACGAAATCATTTAAACAATACTCTTAAACCATTAGGCGAGACTCGTAAGAAAGTAAAAATAGATGCGGTTAAAATCATGTATATATAGTTTGAAAAAATTTAAGAATTTATTGATACAAATAATAAAAGAATTTATTGATACAAATAATAAAAATACAGAGGCTACCCAAGCTAAAAGTCTATTGGATTCAATTCAAGAAACAATATTTATTCTATGTTTGATAGTTTATTCTATGTTATATATATAATATTATAATACGAGGAATGGTTGTCAAGTCGAAAATCGCCCCAGAATTAATAAACTCCGGTAAACTTGGGGGTCTGGGGGTTTTGGCCACGAGGAATCGATTGGCGCCGGTTTTGAAGCGCTACGGTTGAGCAGTTCGGAGTTACAGATACGATATTTTCAAACTTTATTAGTTCGCCATAGTGGCTACTTAAATTTTCAAGTGGTAATGTGCTGCCATCTATAGCCAATATGCCATCTATATCAATATTCATAAATATTTTTTTTCATTTCATGCAGACACGTGATGAAAATTGCATTTTTATATGTTTAATGCGGAATAATAATTTATTTTTTTTTAAATTTGAGTTTTTGTCAATCTGATGGCAACATATTAATAAGATAATTTTTTCTCTTTTACTCGTAACGTATGCTTGGAGCTTAAGTTTTAATTTTATCTTATACTATAATACGAGGAATGGTTGCCAAGTCGAAAATCGCCCCGCATTTCCGACATTTCAACATTCATAAAAAAAATAAGGATAACTTTGATATTTTTACTAAATACGGCATGTATTGTTTTGATAAATCACAATTGAAAATTTAAATATTCGAGTTAGCTTCGATACCTGTTTTCTCCGAGCGGAGCTCGGTCACCCGCTGGTAGATATATATAATACGAAATGACTGAAGATGAAATTACAAAAATCTCAATTGAGGAATTTCGATGTTATTCTTTTAACTCTGTAACTGATACAGTTATTGTATCAGTTACAGAGAAATTAATAATTATAATGATTATTAATAGAAGATAGATTTAAAAGTATTTCAAATCAATCATCTAAAAATATTTATTATAAAAATGTTCCAAGAACTTTGTAACGTTTTTTAGTAACGATGTAAATGAAAACTTAATAGAAATAATTATTCTGCTACGAGATTTCATTTTGAATAAAATGGATATAAATAATTCTCAACAGATATTGTAATATATACTTATAATTATAATGATTTATTTGTAAATGTGTTAACTGTGTTAAAACTTTTCTTTACATTGCCAGTTAGAATAAAAAATGTGCATCTCACTTTCAGCAATAATAATAATAAAGAATTGTCTTCGGTCAAGCATGTGTGCATAACATTTAAACGTATTTGCTATACTAACCATTGAAAAAGAAATTATAAAATGTGTAATTTTCCTGAAGTAATTAATAGCAATAACAGAATCACACTTTAATGATCATGCAATATTAATATGTGAACATATTTATAATTATCTCTTTTACTTTGCAAAAAATTTAGGGTTCCAAAGGGTTTTCCATATTCGGACTCCTTTATAGAGAAGGTTGGCTCTGATTGCAACTGCCACTGGAGAGCGCTCCCTTTGACTTTTCGCGGTAGGGTAAGTGTTGGTGTTTGATTAGTCGTAAATAAAAAGTCTTGGGAATAAATTAGAAGCGCAAACCTCTAATTCCATAACTGTAAGATTAAGCGTTTGGTTAAATGATTGACCAACTACTTGATGTCAAATAAAAACACATTGGTTTGAGTTTGTACAAAATTATCGTTCTGTGCATCTCAATAGGAGCTGAAAGCTGCAGCCAGAGCCCTGAAACTGACGACCATCATGGCAATCAATACAGAACTGCTTTAATGAAAAGAAAAGTGGTCTGTACTATGCTTAAAATAATTTATTTATAGAAATTTTGAAATTTTACATACGTTTAATAACTTAGTAATTAAAAATTTTAAATGCGCTTTATGATAGTTACAGCATGTAATTTTAGCTCATTTAATTCCTTTTTAATGCTAATTTAAATGTTCCGCACTGAAAATTTTTATTCTACTATCCATAACTTGCACTTTTTACTAAAATATTTATAGAAGTATATTCTAAGAACATAAATATCCGTTGCATTCTAAAGAAATTCATTTTTTTCCTCTTGAAAATATTAATTTGAGCATGCCTATTGAAAATTTATTATTTTGTATATAGCCTTCGATAAGTCATAATGCTCATAGACATATTTTTTTGAATTAAATAAAATGGTTTGGTTTTTTAAAATAAGCGAGTGTAATTTATTACTAAATATTGATGCCTATGTAATCCATATATCTTTTCATATATTCTATCTCACATTTTTCTCTTGAAGAATCACACTTTATTGCAAACCTTTTATCTTTTCACATTTTTCATCATCATCATCATATTTGGCTAGGCAGTCCAGGGAGAGCCAGTGCCTTCTTCTGAATTCTGTGCATCGCATTCTAGTTTTGACAATTGTTCGTCAGTTTCTTTCCTGGTTAGCCAAGCAATCTGTCTTCACTGACTCCATATTAGGCATAACCCTTTTCCTACTTGTTAAATATTTATGTAAAAGAATATATATATAAATATTTATTTATAAATATGGAATCATCATCATCCATTCTAAATATATGAGCTACCCAGTTCAACCGGTTTATTTTTATGAATTTATAATATCCGAATTTCTATAGATGTTATATAGTTCAAAGTTATGTCTTCTTCAAACATTGTTGATTTCTATTCAACCAAGAGTAGCTCACATAATTTTTCTTTCGAAAATGGTTATTTAATTTTTTACAACTTTGATTAGAGTCTAGATCTTTGAGCCATAAGTAAGTATTAATCTAATTAAAGTTTTATGCAGTAAAATTTTTTGTATTTCTTGATAGTAGTGAGGATTTACAAAAATTGTTTTAGTTCATAAAAGGCTTTATTTGAATTCATTAGAAGACCTTGAATCTTTTCCCTTTTTATAACATTTTAAGAAATTTAAAGCTTTGGATTCATGTACAAAAGAAGGTTTTGCATAAATTTTTTTCTGCAAACTTGTTTTAAGTTGTTTGTACGACAGGGATTTTAGCATGGAGGGAGATAAAGAAAATATTTATCATACTTTAGTTTTTTTATTTTTATTTTCATACCGCTCTAGTAATACGATTGGTGCTATTTGTTTTCTATTAATAAGGAAAAATAGATGCATTACATGTACTAACGTCAATCATACTTAAAGGGATTAAGCTTTATAGAAAAAAATGTTAAGAAATTTGGCATAAAATAAAATTGAAGTCGGTTTATTTGGATATTTGAAATTTAGCTTAGGGACAACGATAGTAGAAGAAAAGAAAATGCAATTTGTTCCTTTTCCCCCTGTCGGTACCAGCTTACCTTCAGTCAACGAGAAAATTAGTTTATCGGCAAAAGTCTGTACCGCCTTGAAATGCTGGTATAACGAACGAGGTATATGATAATTTAAAACCCATATCAAAGTTGAAACTTAACTATTTCACCATCCTAGTAGTGGTTTAAGAAGGCAAAATAAATGTCCTGGGGTAGCAACTAAATAAGATATGGCACTTTTTGCTGAATATTTTTGTTTGTTAAACTAATAAATTAATTTGGTGGATGCCGATGACATTAAATCGACTATCAGACATATTAATTAGTAGTCCTATTTTCAGATGGCAATGTCTCAAGTATTAATCCTCTTTTACAATTTTATTTCTTAGAGAACTTAGTTAATTTCCTTAAAAATGAAAAATCAAGAAAACTTTTTAATAAATTCAAAATTTCCTTTAATGAAATGTAATTAATCATTTTTAATTCATTCTACCTTTATTATGATAATGATTTAACAAGAACATACACTTAGGTAATAAGTCTTCGTCGTAAAACTAAAAAAAAGAAAAAAAAAAACATATGACCGTAAAGAATTATTTTTTTATGTATATTTATCATCCTTAACATGTAAACACCTGATAAATATATCATATTTCCTTTTGAATTTGGGTAAAAGGCTAGCATTGTAATAAGAGAGCGACCAGAATCAGCGTTAGCATGAACATTGCAATCGAGGAAAGCTTTATTAGCAGTTGAAATAATTCTATTAAGGTCCACCTAGCTTTGATTGGTAATATACATATGTGACGAAAAATAGTCAAGAGCACACTTGAACTAATCACAGGGAAGTTGACAGAGGGCTAGTTATTTCTCCCGAACATTAATTTCAAATTTCACACACGCTATGGGGTCAATTCATGTGACGTAAAAGGTACGTGACATGTGACTTCTGCGCTTGGCATTTAAGTCTTCATCCGCAAAGCTTTCCTCGATGAGTCTGTCATTAACGCCCTCTGAGTCGTTTTCCTTCTTCCTATTAAAGTTAAAAGATAAAAGACTAATGTGCTGCGTGATGCTTTAATGCGAAACACAAGTTATTGCCATGATAAAATGCATTTTTTTAGTCTCCTTTCAACAATCCTGACATTAGTTGTTAGCTTTGGAATAGAAGGTTGTTGTTTTCGAAGTTGTGATATGCGCCGTTTATCTTCAAGAATTCATTTAGTGTGTTTATATTCACAGAATTTTGAAACCCAAAAACTGTTCTAGCAGTTTTTTTAGAAAACCCTCTCAAAGGAAAAGAAATCGGTACTTGATTTGCTGTCTAAAACAAATGGGGACAATTAAAATCTTCAGTGCATTTCTAATTTTCTTTATTGACATTTGATGGAATTTTCTGATAATTTTGAATATGCTTAGAAAATTTTGAAATGTTTACATGAATATTAAATTACATTTATCCTACAAAATCTTATCTAAATTTAATTTATGTAAGTAAACAAGCTTTTATTGTAAAAACTATTTCTCTTAACTGAAAATTAGTGGCTGTAATGCTGACTTGGGTGGAGGTGAATAAATTTCTTCAAGATTTATTAAATAAATGGATCTTTTCCAACTACTGGAAATACAATTTTTGTATCGATTGTTACCAGTTTTTATAATTGATGTATTGTATTAAAAGTGCTCTTAATTTGGTAAATTGAATGCTACATACTTCAATGCTACTTTTTCTGAAATAAACCACAAATTTCAAAATGAGCTTCAGGATTCTGTGAAAAATATTCATTCCTGAGAATATTGTTAATAATATTAAAATGAGGGCATTCACAAATTTCGCTAAAGAAAGGGTTTTCTCTCTATTCTTTTAATTTTGAAGATCTTCAAAAATTAAATATGTTGAAGCATCCATTTAATTTTTTTTGAAAAAATTAAAAATCCATTTGATTTTTGAAAATAAAGACTCCAGATTCATTATTGACTGCATAGAAACCTATCAATCCAAGAGAACAGCAAATGACTTCCAGTTTTTATAAGGAAGCAAATATTCTAAAATATATGATAGTCATAATACCCTCAAGAGCTGTCAACTTCATTTCACCATTACACTGTGATAGCATATCCGACAAGGATTTTTTTGTTAAAAGCTATCTGATGGATGTATTGGAACTAGATAATTTTGTGATGGCAGAAATTTTTTTTCAAATTGAACGAGAACTGAAAAAAAATAAAGAAAATAGGATATAAATTGAAAATAACTTTTTAAAGGACTATACTCAGTTTAATATCACTGAGAGAATTGATAACTTCAATATATCTTATATAAGGTTATAGTAGAAAGGGCCATTTCAAAAATTATAATGTATAAATATTTTGTAGGGGTTGTTCTTTATACACGCTTATATAATATCAATATCTTGCATTTTGTATAACTTTCAAAAAACCATTAATTAATATCAAATAATTTTTGTATTTGTTTTTTTAGTTTTTGACATTATAATAAAATGCATTTTGAGGTTTTCCTTTTTGAGTATGAACCTCAAAGCTTTCTTTACCTTGTAGTAATTCATAGTATTTTGTTATTGCTATGTAATCACATCTAATAACTGAAGAGCAAAATGGATGGTCCAGAGATCATTATTACTAGTTTTTTAAATACATTTGTTTATTTGTAATAGATTCAAATCAAATTTATGTCAAGCTACTGTTGCTATAGTTAGAAAGAAATGTCATTAGTTTCTTCATTTAAACTGAAATGAATTATTATCATAATATCATGGTATACACTTTGTGCATGTCAGTGATTTCTGTTTTAAAAAATATAGATCTTTTCATTGAAAATCAACTTTTGTTTGTTATATATTTTTTCTTTCTAACTTCCTTGTTACATGAATGTATCACTTTTTTTTCTACTTCTTTAACCTATTGATTTTGAATCATAAAATTCTATAAAAGCATATTCTTTCAACTCCTCTTTATATCCTATTTTACTTTTATATTTGTATATATCATGATCTAATTATTGTTTATTAAATTTACTGCATTGTATGTTTTATTTTATATTCGCTCAGAGTAATTTTTGTCAATGTAACTTTAAAATTTTTAAATACATTTCAGATATGTTCTGCTTTAAAAGTGTATTGCTCAATATTATGTTTTTATAGGTGATAAAAAAAATGTTGTTCAGTATTCAGGATGTTTCTGTTGAATAAAATTGATTTTATCATTTCTGACATTCTTGCCACACTATGTTTATATTCTTTGTGTCTAGAAAAAGAAATGTTGATAAACAGCTTTTGAGTTGTTTTTTTAATAGGTAAGAGCACAGAAACATCCATTTAATCATATATTTTTTAAATAAAAATTATGAAGACATAATTTTACTTGTTTGTCAATTAATGATTTCTATAATTTGAAATAAAATAACTGTTTCTGGTTGCATAGATTTAAAAAAAAATGGTATCTATACCTTTAATAGTTCATAATTTGTAATTGTAAACACAATTTATTATATATATAAAAATTTAAGTTTCATATTTTTTTTCTTCTGAGCTAATTGAAAACACCAAAGTCTCAAATAAAAATCATCTACTTAAGAAAGTATCTTCATAAAAATCATTACTTAAGAAAAAAAATGTAATAATTTTATTGGTAAGCTCCAAAATTTTAACTTATCTAAGAGAAATATTGATTTTTAAAAATTGTATTTATAAAATCCAACCTACAGAGAAGGCTATGTTCTTTTTCTCTGTGATTTAACGTTTAAATTTTAAAAAAAGAAAATATGTAATTTTTCAAAAACACCACCATAGCCATTTGTTAAAATGTATCTTTTGGGCAAACAAAATATATATGGGAAAGTTAAGAATAAAAGGGTAGCAAACAAATTAAAAAGTGATATTCATTAATTAGTCAAAAAAATAATTGCATTGAAAATGCTAATTGAAATTTTAGGATAAGAAATAAAATTACAATACAAAAGTTTGGTGAAAATAAATCAAAATATTAAATTTAAAAAATATTAAAAGTTCTTCATAATAATTCGGCTAGAGTAACATTCAACTGCAACAACTGACTGCAATGCTTTCACCAACGTTATCGGCAGACACCCCGAGATGCGCAGAACGGTTGAAAATTGATAAGAATCGGTTTGCTTGGTACATGACACGTGACCCATGAATTGACCCCATTATCAGCAGTAAAATTAATATTTATCTTTTTGGCAACACTCACTATGTTTGTTTGGGTTAGCAGAAGTCGCGAGTGTAGTGGTTTGTTTATAAATTCTGCAGTCCATCATTCATTCCGCGCTTATTTTGTTATCAGGAACACGATAAAATTCTTCTCGTTTGGTATGCTGCACATTTTAATTTTTTCCTAAAACTGTGTATAATTTATTCATGTTAAAATTCAGTTGATTTTCTTTAATGTGGTAAATTTTATAACGTAGGCTGTATATATGGGTTTAAAAATATTGTTATTTGATGAAATGAATTTACTTATAATTTGTGTTGTTATCTGAATTTTAATAGTATGATGTTCTATGATGCGAATATCGATTTCAAGAATTTAATTATAACCATAACTTTCTTTACTTTTTCACTTTGTAAAAAATTTCTGTTTATTAAGTCCCATAGTAGTTATAGGCTGAGGAGCTCATTTGGTGTAAAGTTACAGTATTAATAATAGTTTTGGTGGTTTAGATAATAGATTTGTTTGAAGAATTTACCAAAAGCTTAAGCAATTATATCTAAAGAATTCACTTGATTTCTGTATATTGTGAGCTTCTGCCAATTTGGAAAAATAAAAGAATAGAATTTTAAATATCTTTAGATTTTTCAGAAATATTGATTATTCACAGATAGATATGCATCTTCCATATATATTTATTACCAGTATTTTAAACAAATTTGTAGATGAATAGATTTGATTAATCTAATATTCTCTTATCATCTTTCTTTTTATTTGGAGAAATCTGAGTACTGTGATTTTTAGACTGATCAAAAAAGATAAATGATCAAAGTAGATATCTGTTTATTCATTTTAAAATTTACATTTATCTTTATTAAATATCTGCTCTTATCAGAAAATTACTTCTTATTTGTAGTATATATAAATAAAGATAGTACATTTGCAGACATTATAAATTCCAAGATTTAGTTAACCATAAGAAATCATACCTTACAACCACTCTTTTAAATCACAATACATTTTTTTTTCTTGTGGTCTCATTTCAAGCACAATTTGAATTTTTTTTTGCTTTTTTTTCTCCTGTATTCCGAGTCACTATAAGGATCTCAAAAACAAATATAAACATATAAAATATGAATATAAATTTCTGTTATTAATATTAAATTGTTTAATATAAAAATTATTATGATGTAAAATATGAACATATGATTTTTTTGGCTCACAATCAATACTTAATTATTTTCCTCATAAAAATGCTAAAAAATGTTATTAAAAACATTATTTGTATTTATTATTCAAATCTGTTAGTACCTTGCTGTATTTGTGTGCATTTAAAGCATTACTGATGCATTTATAATTATACTTGAGTAGTTACCAATATGTGTATGATTTTTATATTATATTTATTGTATTCTTTATGTATAGAAAGCTTTATTTAATAGATAAGTTGAGGCTCTGTTTTAACAGTCTGTTGCTGACCTAAGAATGAATTAAATTAAGAACCTATAGATGGGTTATGGATATTATTTCACAAACCAAATAATAGTCAAGAAAATAATATCTACTATGATTATAGTATTTTTTTTAGTATAAAATGCTTTTTGTATGTAACTTTTCTGAGTAATTAATATAAATTACTTTTATTTTACCTTTCTGTTTGTATAGTATGGACATGGAGAGATATTTTTGATGAGTAACTCCCTGATTAACATATATTCCATTACCTAATTCTTTTCTTAACAATTAGAATATAGTCAAATATTCCAGAATATCAGAGAGCTATTGTATTTTGTCATGGTTTCAAAATGAATATCTTTTACTCTTAATCAGATTTTTTAGCTTTTATGATAATTTTTGTAAGTTTGGTTTTACTCTGATAACTTCTAATGATTTCCACTACTAATTGCTAAAAGAAAATTTGTTTTTAGTGCAGTTTCTTTTAATTAATCTTTTTTAATTTATATGTTACAAAATGTATAAAATATTGCCTTTCAACTGATTCATCTAAATTGAGCTCCCACCTTTTTTTAAAGAGCTGTTATAATTTTTAAAGATTTTTTGACTCTCCAAAATTGTTTTACTGATACCATTCAAGAATCTTTCAACATTTTTTGTTTTTAATAATAAATTTCCATTAATTAATAAATTTTAATTCTCAAATAATGATAATAATTTTAGTTATTACATATAATCACATATACTTTGTAGACATCTAAGATGAAAGCCATAATTTTGATTAAAAAATTTTCTTATTACAGTCTTCAAATAGTTTTTTAAATGAGGGAAGTATAATGGAGAATTAGATGAATATTAAAAAAAAAATATTTAGATTTTCTCATCTCATGACGATTTTGAGAATATCATGATTAAAGCAATTTAGTTATTGGTAAATGTCAAGTGGGAGCAAGTAACTATATAATTTCAGATCATAGAATACCTGAAATTAAGAATGCAATTTGATAAGAAAAATAAAATTTTGTGTTGCTGATAAAAGTAATAAAGAAAATGTTTTATTACTGTTATAAGCAAAAGAAAATTGTTTTTATATATATTTATTAATAATTATATTTTTAGAATGAAAGTTTAAAACAGGAAAAAATTATTGCAATATTTGGGAAGCTTTGCCTATAACAAAAGTAAAAATGAATGCAAATTCTGGAATTTTTTTGTAGAAATTAACAGCAAATACCGAAAAAGAATTTTTTCCCCCTAGCTATTGTAGTTTAATAAAAAATTTGTTCTTAATGATCATTCCACTAGATATTCTTTGAGTTATGCTAATTTTTACTACTATGATTAAATGTATTTTTTAAATTTTATAATAATTTTTTTTATTTATGTTTTTTGAAAAATTATATGTATAATGATGAAAATCTCCATCTCCAAATAAAAGACACTCTATGAGACATTTGATACTTTTTTTTTATCACCACTGATGCTTTTCATTATTATTGAAAAAATTTATTTGCTTATATATTCTCAAACTTTCAGGTATGTTAAAGATCTAGTATTCTTTAATCATGAAATATTTAAAACTAAACCTTTCATGACGAGTTATATGCTGTATTTTCCAATGACAGTTTCAGTTTACTGTTGAAGTATTTTTATATTTAGTGTTAATAGTATTTGGTAGAATATTTACCATACAGTTTTATTTCTCTAAAATGTTTGGAATAAATAAATAATTATTAATTTGAAAGGCAGACTATAAATTGGTTGAAGTCAGATTTATGGATCTAGATATCAAATGTTACATGAAATGCACACCCTCATTTACAATAAAAGAGAGAATTTAAGTTTTATTGTCAATATATATGACTTCTTACTATCTAATATTACAAGTAAAATTTATAGATAATCCATTCTCTAATAATTTAAATAATTTTCTCCATAAAAATATTCATTTGCAGCAAATTAAAAATTTCAAAGATCAATTTTATAAAATAATACTCTTCTACTAAGAATTATCTCAATTCTTAAATTTCATTCCCCCCATATATTTTCACTTAATTTTTGCCTCTCTTTAAAGTCAATATTATCAGAATAAAAGGTTAAATCTGTCCACTCAAGTCATTAAGCTTGCTACCTTGAGCAGAATTTTGTTGCATTTTAGAAATATTAAAGTTATTGATTGTTATATTATCCAGTTGCTGTTGATAATAAGGATTGATGGAATCACACATGTAGTTTAGTCTATTATCTACTGTTTAAGCTCATTTTCCTTTAAATATGACTGATTTTGTTCATCATAGTTATTCTTAGAAAATGAATGTTGTGTTTCATATGACCCCCCTCCCCCAAATGAATGTGAAATCTAGTGTATGTGTCACTTATCCTAATAATCTGTTTACCAAAATTCTGTTTAAGTTGGCTCCAATATCATGATAGCATTATGGAAATGCTTTATCCTGTTAGAAGTATAATTCTTTATTTCTGAGCATTTCTTTAATGTTGAAATGTATTAATCCATACTCTGAAAAAACCACATTTTATTTTTAACACCTAAATAAAGCATATATTTCTCCAATGCCAACTGATGGTTATTTGCAATCATTTTCTACTTTTATATAAACTGAATAAATTAATTTATGAAAAAATATTTAAAAAATATAAAAAATGAAATAAATTATTATATTAATTAATTTAATATTATAAATTTTTCAATATTTTACAGAATTCTGTAATTGTATAATAATTGTTTTAGTTGTTTATGTAATAATTCTTCAAAGTATATTATATTTTTGAACACTTTCTTTGTAATAATTAGCTCTGATCGTTTGTTTACAGTTAAAAATATAACCCGTGATTGTCTCGTTGGATAAAATTAAAATTTATTAGAAATCTTAAATTTGAACTAAAATATTATTTTATATATATCTTTTTTTATATAGAATTATTTTCATGATAAAAGTATTTTCTTGAGTACTTATTATGAGTTTCTTTATTTCAAAATCGTCTGCGTTAAAATATCCAAAGAATCAATAAAAATTCAAAGAAAAATTACACAAATTATCATAACTGAAAACATAAGTTTGAATTTTATGATGATATAAATTTATTCGGATTAATTTTCTCGGATATTTCTGTGGAAAAAAGTCAAATTATTGGTTGATTTTAAGTAGGCTAATCCGGTTGCTATTGACTCACATCTGTTTCACTTGCTGGCAAGGTCTTTACATTTCCTGTCTCCGTTTCAGAAATTGACTCATCTGATTTTTCGGTATTGTTAAATCAGTACGTTGAAAACCAAGTAAAAAGTTACGTATTCAAATATTACAGAAATTTATAAATAGCGGTAGAATAATTCAAAGGTAACTTTAATTTTAATGCATTTAAATTTCTTTTAAAAAACAATAACATTTGTAATATTATGCAAAAATGAAAGTGGTATCATTAAAATGGCAAAATTTTGACTTTTAAAAATGATATTAAAATATTTCTTGTAAGATAATTTGTTCCGAAGTTATAACAGAAAAACGATAAAATCTCGTTGTGAAATGAAGATTATTATGATCCGTGCAGTGGAAGCAAGAGGACGTATGTTTTCGGGAACATTTATTTAATGACCCTTTTTCACATAAAACAAATACAAGACATAACATTGACGCTCGCACTTTAATAAAACAGCATCTCAACTCATTATAATTATAGTTGCTATGCAGTATGGGATACTTACCTAATAAGGCGTGGCCATGTGTTACCGAAAAAAGAAGATAAGAGTAATACAACAATATTAGATTTTTAACTCTTACTGTTTTAATTTTTTTATTTACGAATAAATGCAAAATGTGGTTGAAATTGGTCCAATCGTTTAAGTGAAGAAACAGAGAAGCTAGTTATATAATTTTAATGATATCTTTAAGTCTATTAAAATCCTAATTAATTTCCTGATTTTTTAAAATTTTTAATTTAGCCCATATTACTCTATTCTAAAAATGTTCTTGTACTTCCTGATTCAAATCCCACTTTTTTATTATTTCGCACACGCACTTGCATAAGTGGATGACTAATGCAACTCTAAAAATTTAAGAACATAGCTGATAATCCCTAATACCTTTGGCATTCCTTCCAAAGATGCCAAAAATTCCCATTTCTAATCGGCACTTGCCGAAGAAATACTTATAAGAATCGCTTCGTAAAAGCACTAAGGTAAAAACTTCTGTAACTTTTGTTCTTGTGCTTTGGTGCGAGCAGACATGTTGCACCTTTGGTTTCCATGTATAAAGCATTCTCTCCAGTGGAAACATAAATTTAAGTTAATGCCAAAATTTATCTTCTTGTTGGTCATTCATCTGCAAAACAATGTTACATACACATAGGCACAATGATTTTTATTTATACTCAGATTGTATCTCAACGTATTCAGTGTACAGAAGTAAAGAAACTTTTTACAAGAATATCATCGTGCTTCATATTTTCATAGAACACGAATAATTGTACTGTTCTTACATATAAGTTTTACTAACTAGGTTAAATTAAAAATAGATTTCTTAAAATAGGTTGTTACAAAAAATAGGTTTTAAGGATTAACAAGCAATTTTTTGCAATCAAAAGTGCATTCCGATTATTGTTATAAGTGTTTAAAAAGTAAGTATTATTCGAGAAAGTTACAAATTGCTTTGCTAATGATCTGAAAAACTAAACATCATATGGAATTTCATGCACTTTTGTAATTAAATTTAAGAAATAAAGATTATTAACTTAATAATATCATAATAATAAAGTTCTTCTATGCATATGAGATAGAGATTTTCAAATTGTGTCAACGTTCGGAGGTGTGCAGTATGAGACAGTGGTTTTCAAATGTTATCAACGTTCAGAAGTGTGTAATATGAGACAGAGGTTTTCAAATATTATCAATGTTCAGAGGTGTGCAATATGAGGTAGAGGTATTCAGATGGTATCAATATTCAGAGGTAGGCAATATGAGACAGAGGTGTGAGTGAAGTTGTTTTTAAGTAATAATAATAATAATAAGTCCTTCCATTCAATATGAGACAGATGTATTCAGATGGTATCAATATTCAGAGGTATGCAATAGGATAAAGAAGTCATTGTAAAGGAAATTATTTCTAAAGTGCCAGTAGAGCATTGTTCTTTCCCAAATTCCTTCCCCCCCCACTTTTTAATTTAACCTCTGGTTATTACAAAATAAAAAAAAATCTGATTATAGGCATTATGTTTATTTAGCTTATTAGAAAACATTAAAATTTGCTAGTTAAACCGCTTAACGTAAATAATCTTTCTCACGGAAAAAAAAAGGAAAGGAAATCGTTGGTTTTAATTTACCTTTTTCAGTGGAAAGATTTCATAATAATCATTAAGTTTGAAAATTTTGGATAGTACGGATTGTCATGGAAGTAGTTGAACACTTGCGTTCTATTTATTTATAAGCACTTAGAATGATTTGAAGTCCAAGTATGACTAGCTATGCATTTTCAAGCTATATGAAAAGTATCTGCGTTTAAACGCTCATTCGGTCATTATTGCGTGGATTTTGAAATTGCTTGAAAAGAAACTGGTTTCATAGCTTAAAAAAATGCTCATGTGGCTGTATTCTATAATCAAAACGTCTAATAGCCTTGCAAATTCTAAGGAATCTGTAAGGATTTTTAATTTTTAATTTGGAAACAAACTTTAAAATAAGATGTAAGATTCTAATTAAAGAAATCCAAAGCAAAGGTCGTATAAAGAATATTAATATTAATTTTAGAATGCTATAACCTTTCTTTTAGAAATAAAATTATAGCCTGATTTGAAAAGTCGAACAATTCTTTAAAATTTTATGAATTGGAGATTAAGAATTATAAATCCATATATGAAATAGAATAAAATGTTGTTTAGAAACTGTGAAGGAGAAGAAAGAAATGCATACTAAATGACATTCATTTAGAAGATTAGGCTGTCTTATAAAGTTTTTTTTTTAAATCAATTACTTGAAAATTTTTTAATCGATTTTTTTTCCATCGTGTTTCCAATTAATTCTTTTTTGTCCTTTGATGTGTTTTATTTTGGCATTGAAGAATGAACTTGGTATTAGAAGAGATTCTTGAAAGCTTGGAAAAATATATAGCTGTGTTAATTCTGATATACTGGGTGACCATGACGCTGGGAGATCAGGGGGAATGCTGGGAATTTAAATATCATTAAAATACAGGAAAAATGCGGGATAATTTAAAAATTTCCATACAAACTGGTTAAAAACGGGGAAATTTAAGTTTCTTTCCTTTTTTTTTTCATTTGAAAAATACTGATCCATGAACGTAGAAAGAATAAAAGATCTTAACACATAACCAAAAATAGAACAGTTGTGTAGTGGCGGAAACTCACCCTTTTTTTATATATGTTCCACCTTTTTTTCTGTATTGATAAGTCTAATTTCGTTTTCAATTACAGTTATTTTCTTCCCATAAGATTTCTGGATTGCAGTAAAGTATACATGATAGAATATACTAAATTTCTTTGATGGAAGTAGCAATATTCAATTTACGGAAGAATCGCGATTGTATTTAGTAATTCGCACATGAGTTTCTTGAATAATTGTTTATAGTTTAAGAAATAATGATCTTATACAGTGTAGATTAGAGAATTTTTAAAATAATGAGCAGCTCAAAATCTGTATTTAATACAAATTGAATGGATAAAAACTAGTAGATATGTAGTACTACTGGAAAAAAACCCTTTTAACTGGGTGTTTGGTACTTGTGAAGAATACTGTAAAAATATATGAAAATACGTTAAAAAAATTTACTGTTTTAAAAACAGAATCTTGTTTAAATTCACGCTTATTGAAGAACCTAGCTTTTTTTGCTTGCTAAAACTATGGGATATTGTAATTTCATTATAACTAGCACATGAGTGCTATTCGTGCATTTCCTCTTACATTGCATATACGTGCAATAGAAGAGAAAAGGACAATGTGAGTACTCAAATTTGGGGGAATTCCCCCCACCCCAGATTTGAGAGGCAATTCTGGATATAAAGTTGTTTTGACATTTAACATAGAAACTAATATTCCATATACAATCTGATTTGAAAGACTTTAATAATTTTAAGTGTATGTGAGGTGTACAGAAGCTAGTCATTTTGCTTGATAGAATATGAGATCGTGAGCGCAGTGGACGATAGTTAGTCAGTGGCAGAGGCGATCTGGGGACAAGGGACGAATTGAAGATCAAGATTCTGATTATCTAAAATAAATGCAAAATCCAAATTAAAGCACCAATTTAATGATTGTCATCACCCAGGTTTGCCACGCAATCAGTTGTTTCTTTAGGAATCTAGTCGGGTGAAGGTTATGCTGATTGTGGCATACGACTGAGAGGGTGTCGTTCTTACATATGCTGTGCCTCAAGGAGAAACGCCGCGGTGGCCTGGTGGTAAGATCTCGGCTTGTGAGCCGTAGGCTTTCTGGTTCGAGACCCGATTCCAACGAAGAACCGTCGTGTAAGGGAGTCTGTTGCACGTTAAATCTGTCAAGGCCAGCTCAGGTGTCGTATTCGTCATCTGAATGCGGTTCAAAATTATGAGGTCTATTCCAAAATAGCCCTAGTTTTGCTTTAGAACGGGACGTTAATATAGCTAAACTAATGCCTCAAGGAGAAACTGTGGATGCAGACTACTATTGCCGATTTCTACATCATCACCTCCCGGCTTTATGGTGGAAGCGTCCGCGTTTCTTGCGAAATATTCTTTTTATCGTGTTGCATGGTAAAGCCAAATAGTAAATGATCTTTTGCGACGGTAGTTGTAGCGTTATCCTTATAAGCCAGATAATATCCATCGAGCTGAAGGGCCCCTTTTGCTTGATCGGTATGATACTCGGCTACAGGCCCAAACGTCGCAGGTTCGTACCGCGACCTTCTATTGCTACATTGGTGACCTTGACAACGCAACCTTCTGCAACAGTCGTGGCACCATCTACCAGCTAACAAAGCCGTCGCTAACTCAACGCACCAAAAAAAGCCGTTGCTAACTCGACGCACCAACGAACTCGCATGCTCGCCATACGCTTTGCGCTTTCAAAATCGTTCGTCTCTCGTCTGACTCATTGCTGTGGGAGTACTGTAGCGTCATCTTTATAGGCCAGATAATATCCTTCGAGCCGAAGGGTCCCTTTTGCTTGATCGGTATATTACTCGGCTACAGGCCCAAACGTCGCAGGTTCGTACCGCGACTTTCAATTGCTACATAGTCTTAGAAAGTGTGGGAACACCCTCCTTACTCACGACACGATTCTTTTTGCCTACTACTCCTTTTTAAAGTCGAACAAGTAATATATATTTTTTAAAAATCAATTCCTACTTAGGTTATTTGAAAAAGTTTTATTTTAGTTACTTTTTATTAAATAATTGCAATTGTTGTTCTCGTGTTCCGCTTTGCAACGGGAGGAGGGCAATAGCTTTTGAGGGTATTTACCAGTGAGCACCTGAGGACAGAAGTCTGACTTCTAGCTCACATACGTCACAAACCCCTTTTTACGGAGTGGACTTCATTCATGCATTAAGTTACTGATCGTAACTTAGATCTAAAACAGAGAACGCTCACCTCTGCCCCAATACCCCCAATGATATTACTCTACACATGGAAAACTTTGTGGCCACGACAGATTTAACATCCACCACACGCAGAGAGACTTTACCTGGTAATTCGAACTCGCAGTCCAAGGGATGCGAATCCAACTCCCTACCAACCAGGCTATCCCGACCTAACAGTTACAATTACTATAAATAATTGATCAAAAAATTATACTAGCAATGAATTTTCAACGCCAGTTGAGGATTCAAAGCCAATTGTGGCAACGGAAAATGCTTGAATTTTCTACATCAGTTGGGTAATGCAATACAGATTAGAAATTTCTAATTTTCTTTATTATATTATTATTAATTTTCGCATTATTTTAATTCGGAAGTGCTTAAAAATGAATGGGAAAAATCGATTAATTAACAATTTTTAATTTTAAATGCACTAAACATTATGAAAATAAACGGAATCGTTTAAAATAATCGGCCGAAAACATGTTAAGCCTAACCTCATTAGTGAAGGGAAAAAACAAACTGAATTCGTTACTTATTTGGAGGCAGGGAAATGAAGATTTTTGGTGAGAAAGTTAGCTTTTCATTAATCAATAAAAAATTAATGAATTAATATTTGAAAAAATTGTATTAACATCCAGTGTCAACCACTTCAAGTAAAAAAAAACTTACTTGAACTTGATTGGATGAATAAAACGTATTTTATTAAGGATAGAAAATTTGAACAAGATATTTATCTATATAGGGAGAGTGTGAGCTAATAGTAAGAATTGAAAAAAAGGGTTTCGGTGCATCCAGTTTCTTGAAATGCCGTCCGTGAGGCGATCAAAAGCGTGTTCCTTTGTTGATATTAACAAATTGCCAACGATATCCTATGGCTTTTGACATCTAGTAAAAGGTGCACGATTTTCCTGGTGATCATATTGAAGGAATATATTGTTATTTGTTTGCTTGTTCGTTGATTAACATGTTTTTTCAATTATGTTGTCAGTACTTTATTTACAGTCCTCGCTTGTTACAGTTCTAATTTATTTAGTTTTGAAGTATTTACAGAGGATCATGGAGCATCTATATAAATATTTTATTATTACAATTTCATTAAAAGTCGTTGAATTTAAAAAAAGCTACATTTTGCAATTGTTAATATAGGAATTTTAATTTACCAGGCATCCTGACTAGCTCTTAACGTTTTTCATGCTTTGTTCATAACTTGATTAATTCTATATATATTTTAAAAATAATTCTATGTATAAAATACTCGTGTAAAATTTAGGGTTCGATAATATATCAAATTTCACTTTAAGGACTCATTTCCTGGAGCTCAAAAAAAAAAAAAAAATGGTAATAATAATTCGCGGTTTAAAATTTTCCAAGATAGGAGGATACTATCAGTGACGTAAATTGGGTGGAGCAAGTTCGGCAAATGCCCTTAGCGCCATTACATAGGGCTTAAAATAGATGAATCATTTTTTTTTTTTACTTTTAAGAGAAATGGTCGTTTAATTAAAATCTTTTATTTCCTATTATCTTAAAAACTGAAATGATTTCAATCAAGTGTGAGGGAGCACGTAGGATGCAGTCTGAAAAAAAGTCTGTTTTTATAACTTAGGAACCAACAGAAAATCGATTTCTCAAAACAAAATTACAAACTATATCTTTAATAGAAATTTGGCGACCAAATTCTCATCTGTGAAAGAGAAGTTCACTCAGGTCCTTTACTAATATGTGTCTCAGTGAAGTGCTTAGGGCATATGAGATCATGATCTCACTTTATCTTTACTTTAAAAAATAACAATATATTGATTAACACTCCAGGCTATCTCAGAATTTCTCACAGTAAACATAGAGGTTAAATATCTTATAACTTCCATAGATTGATCCGTAGAGAACATCACCCTCTTGGCGCACTAGTTCAAAACCGCCAACTCCCCGCGCTCTTGCTTCTTATCTCCCGGAGGACGATATCCTCCAACGACAACATCGGGTTGCCATATTTGGCGCTAAATGTCCTTGGCGAAAAGGGGGTGAGGCTCTCTCCTGTCACACCCTCCCATATTTATAATGAATGGATATCGGTTTTTCTGACGTTCATGGCAGGCAATCAGAAAAATGCGTCATTCCTTCTTTCTAAAAACGGAATAAAATGCGGAAAGAAATACTTATTCTCGTTTGGTAATATGTAAAAGATTAGTTTTTAATATTTAGAGCTTATAAAGAAAAAAAAATAGCTTTCATCCTCTAGATATTTTTAGCTCTACATTTCGGAAGATGTTAATTATATTTTGTTTAGGTATTAAGGCATATGCTACTGTTAATTTGTAATTTGTTTCTTATAATGTGTTTATTAATTTTTAACTAGCTAAATAATGCGCAGATAATTTATATTGAAATTCATAACTTATCAAAATTGTAAATGATTGTGATTAAATCTCACAAATTTTCGAACTTCGTTTTGCCTACAGTTTTAAAATATTTAAATGTAAAAGTCAAAATCAGTAACGCTATTAGCTACAAAATATTAAGCGCGTTTTCCTTTTGTTTTCCCCATAAAATTCCTTTCAAACTATTTTACCTTCTTTTTCATCTACTAGATCCACCCCCTTCCCTCGTATTTTAAAAACCAGCGGGTGACCGAGATCCGCTCGGAGAAAACAGGTATCGAAGCTAACTCGAATATTTATTAAATTATTATTTAAAAATTAAAACTTAATCTCCAAGCATGCGTTACGAGTAAAAGGGAAAAATTATCTTATTAATATGTTGCCATCAGATTGACAAAAACTCAAATTAAAAAAAATAAATTATTATTCCACATTAAACATATAAAAATGCAATTTTCATCACGTGTCTGCATGAAATGAAAAAAAATATTTATGAATATTGATATAGATGGCATATTGGCTATAGATGGCAGCACGTCACCACTTGAAAATTTAAGTAGCCATTATGGCGAACTAATAAAGTTTGAAAATATCCTATCTGTAACTCCGAGCTGCTCAACCGTAGCGCTTCAAAACCGGCGCCAATCGATTCCTCGTGGCCAAAAACCCCAGACCCCCAAGTTTACCGGAGTTTATTAATTCTGGGGCGATTTTCGACTTGACAACCATTCCTCGTATTATAGTATAAGATATTTCTCGATGTTTTTAGCAATTAATGCTTCCAGCATACCAAAAATTAAAGACATTTATAAGTAAATTATAGAAATTAATGCAGTTAATTGGATGAACTTAATGCAATTAAATTAATGCAGTTAATTGGATGATGAACTTATGAAATTAATGCAGTTAATTGGATGGACCAACTGGTCTTTGTAGGTGATTGGCGTGCAACATGTATGCCATTACATCTAAAAAAATGTTTGATATGTTTTTAATAAATTGCAATTTCAAATTTAATGTAATAATATATCATTGTGCGGTTGGTGATTGATATGAAGATTGCAATTTCTTTTTAAAAAAGGGCGTTGTTTTGGTATTTTCCTGAGGCGTAACATTTAATGTAGCTTTGATTCTGTGTGCAATGTCTGTGTTTGAATAATAATGGGGCGTTAAAATATTTTAATGTGTATTATTTCTGTAAATGCTTTCAGTATAGAAACAATATTAAAAAATATTCTTGTAATTTTCTTATCACTAATAAGCCTAAAACAATTTTTATTTTATTTTAATTCGCTTTAATATTTAAATATTGTATTATAAAATAACAAATGTAACTTATATTTAATATTTTTAAATGACATTTTTTATTAATTAAATATATCTATTTTGATATTTGGATTCACTTATTTCCCTTTACAAGTATTGTTAAAATGCTAAGTGCAAGATGACATAAAAAAGAATTACTTAATATTTTTTTGTTTTACATTAATTACATTTTCATATGACTTAGTTTTGAATTTTTTAGTCTATTATATTTGCTATTTTTCTAATATTTGATTTGGATCCATTTTATAATGTATACAATCCTTCTGCTAAACTTTATAATGACATTTCATTTTGGGTAAAATATTGTTGTGCGTGAAAAAAAAAATTTGAAGTTTATTTTAATTTCAAATTCTACTCTGTTAACAATTATTTATGTAATATTTTTGTAATATTGTTTATTTATGTAATATTGTTGTGCATTTCTTTTTGTATGCTTCATTACTTTCTAGAGCCTAATAATAATAAAAAAAATTCTTTCTAGGAACAATTTGGACAAAATGGAGCTTTATCTTCTGTTTCCTTTGTTTATGTTTGTTCATGCGTCTGGTCTCTTGCTGTCAAAAATTGAAGATATTCATGTACTCATTGGAAGGGAGGTATTTTTAAAACCAACGGACATACAGTTTCAAAATTTGACCCATGATTCTGTCTGCAAAATTGAAGTTATTAATAATGAGCCCATGACCCAGCAAGTTGGTGTTTTAATCCCTCAGGTAATTAAAAAAAGTTATTTATTGTTGCTTAGTTTTTATTACTATAATTTCATTGATTTTTAAAAATATATTTAGTCAAACCCTTTACAGAAAAAAAATCCCTTTTTGGAATCCCTACCTGATGATGACCCTTGAGAAAGTCATCAGGCCGTATTTCTTGTTAATTTTTTCCTTCTTTCGATTAACTTGATAATTTTCTTTTTCCGTTTTTGTTTTACTTTCGTTATACATTGATGGACAAAATTAAGAGATAGAAGGCATTTTCGTACATTTCTTGGAAAATATCACATAAAACCTGGACAGTTGGTTGCCATATAATGGCACTATGGCGCTGCGTCGCGTTGCTGAGCTTACATATTTTTGTGGGCTTTGCTAAGGCAGCTGGAGGTATAAAAATCTGCAGCCAGCTGCTTAACTCATTCCACTCTACAACACAGTAGCGATTTGTATTGTGTTTCTTGAATAACCTGGTTGTTTATTTGTTGACTTTTCGATGAAATGAGTGAACATCATCGTTTAGAAGAAGGTATGAGATGGAGGATTGTGGGTAGACTTGAGGCAGTGCAGTCCCAAGCTCATGTTGCTAGGGAATTGGATGTAACTCCAAGCGTTTTTTTGAATTTGTGGAGTCATTTTAAAAAGAGTGGGACAGTGCTCAGAAGACCAGGACAAGGTCGTCCGAGCAACAACACCCTGTGGGAGGGTCTTCCACAAGCACTCCTTAACTGTCTTATTAATAACATGCATACTCGTTGTGTATGCTGTTTATCTGTCAGAGGTGACAATGAACACCATACTATAGGCAACCACATACCATACAAGCCTCAATTTCATTGCCATCTTTCATCATGAAGTTCAGTTCACATTGGATTGATGGCAATAACTCTTGCCAATGAATGGCACATTAATTTTTGCTTTGCACTTGTTATTGTCATACTATAAGTTATATCCATATCAAATTTCATTTATTTTTATCCAGTATTTTTCGGGATATTTGGGAAAATGCCTTCCATCTTTTAATTTTGTCCACCAGTATATATATATATATATATATATATATATATATATTAGTCTGTGTGTGAACACAAAAAATGTATAAATTATTTTTCAATTTTATAAGGAAGTCCAAAAATAGGAATTTAACAAAGAAGTCCAAATTCATAATGAAAAGGTTAAGAGAATTTTTTAATTGAGGAAACCCTGGGAGGATAGCTAGGTTGCTGCATTAGCACATTAATCACATTGGTTGTTATTTCTGTCAAAATTAGTTACATTTGGTTTGAAATTAATTATTTAGGGTTGAAAATCATATTAATTGTCTTCTTTGTGTGCAAAAATGATCTTATTTACTCTATATTATTTACTCTATAAAATACTCTATATAATGAAAAGCATTTTACATTATATAGAGTATTTTTGTTTTCTTATTGTATCGTATGTATGATGTAACTAGATGATAGAGTCCATTATTTTTTTTTTACCTCTCTGTCTCTCTCTGTTTTTGTAAAAAGTTCAATAAAGTCAACATATTTTTTCAATGCAAAAAGTATTCTCCTATTCTTCGATATTATTAATCTGACATTAAAAAAGAAGCTCTATATCATTGTTTGCAAGCTACCAATTACAGAATGAAAAAAATGTTGCTATATAGTGATAATATGTTTTATCCATTTCATTATTATATTATGTTGGTCAGTGTCATTTTCTGGAATATTTTCTTATAAAGAAATATCTTCATTGGTATCAATTTCCTCAATTTTTCAGGATTTTTATCTTCTTGAAGCATTCTCATGACTTTTTATTTATAGTTTTCACCCTCAGTATTATTAACTATGTCAAGTTTAGAGAGTCCTTTCTATTTCTAAAATACTTCTGATCATCACATCAAGCACTTTTTATTTTTAGCAGTTGCAAAAAAATATAATTTAAAATATCAAAAAATAAAATAAAGATGTAAGTTTTTTGAGAGCAGCAGTCTGATATGAAAATTGTGATCACCACACCTTAGGGATAGCTGAATATAAAGCCAAAATATCGTTAGTTACATGACCCAAAGCCATTTACCACTGATTTCTATAATGAATGCAAATTATACTCAAACTGTCTAAGATTATCTTTGCCTAAAGGAAGAGTAATGTTGGAATAATTGGATTGCTACCATAACGTTTCATTTATACAAAAATTTAATTATCTTCTTATTGCAACCATTTCCTATGATTCATTGCGAATACTAATTGATTAGAAAGAGGATTTTTTCCCTTATATATTAGAAATTTAAACGAAAATTCTTATTTTCTATTGTATGTAGAAGAAAATTTCATTAGAATCAAGAAGATTGATGATTTTATGCTTAGATGTATTGTTATATATATGTCTATCTATATAAACCTATTATTATAATGGTTATCTTTTCTGTTTTAGGTATTTGACTGCGACTTTAACTTCAGAACAGTTAAATATGTGCATCATGGTTCACCTTTACTGTCAAATGACAGTGTAAAATTTAGAGCATATAAACTTCTTGAGCATGATACAGTTTCAGAATATTTTGATATGCTGATTATCATTGAAAATGATTCGTATGAAGTCGTACAACCTGGTCTTCCGTTGATTATAAAAGAATTCTTTGGCGTTACAGATCCAGTGGATGATGCAATTTTAAATTTTAATTTTAGCCGAAAGGATGGCGCTATATGTAAAGTCAGAATGTCTCGTCATATTAGCCATAGACCAGCTCATGGTCAGGTCATTGTTGGAAGAGAAAGAAGATCTATTGATGTTATTAAAAGACGATGTGATGATTTTTTGCAGTTAGGTCTCCGTTATGAACATTTGAAGCCTCCATCGCCAAATATAGATTTTATATTGATTATAGTTGAAGTAAGTGATCCATATCTCAATGGTGGAGATTTGATTACTGAGTGGTATCAAATTCCAGTAATAATTGAGCCAGGTTTTCCTAACCTTCCTCCTAAAGCATCCTTTTCTGGCATGTATCTTATGGATGTTGACCAATTTATTATAACGGCTATAACTCCGGCTGTTTTATCAGCTACAGATAGTGAAACTCCATCAGACCAGCTCGTTTTTAACATTTCAAAACCTCTGCTTTTGCATCAAGGTAGTATAGTCCACCTCTCTGATCATACAAGACCAATAAATTCTTTTAAGCAAAGTGATTTAAACAATTTTGATATCGCATATAAACCACCCGCTAGATCTTTTAAAGATAGGCAAATGTTTGAAATTGGCTTTATTATTCGAGATCCAGATTTTGCATTTAGTGAACCGTTTACAATGCATATCGCCATTCGTCCTGCAATTACCACAGCACCCAGAGTATCTATGAATGTAGGAATGGTTCTTTTAGAAGGTCAATCAAGACCTCTAAGAATAAATAATTTAGAAGTTGTTGACAGTGATAATATTCATGATGTTAAAATTTTTGTCACTGGGGGCTTACATCATGGTCGTTTGGAAGTTAACGGAAAACCTGCTGTGTCATTCACTCAACAAGATGTTACATCTGAATCTGTGGTATATCACCATGATGACAGCGATTCTGTTAGAGACAGCATACATTTGCGAATTTATGATGGATTTCATTCAACGCATGTAAAATTTCCAATAACTATTATTCCAAAAGATGACAATTATCCTTCTTTAGTAATCAATGTAGGGCTAAAGGTGAGAGAAGGAAGTGAAGTGCAGATTACTCCATCTCTACTTCGGGCTATAGATCAAGATACAACTGATGAGCATGTTAAGTTTGTTATTACTAAGCCATCATCAACTGGTACGATTTGGAAGAAGTTTTCATGGGAAAAAGTTGGAAATGACATTTTTGCCTTCACGCAACAAGATTTGAATAAAGGAATAATATATTATCATCATAATGGCGATGAGGTATTTTTCATTATATTATTCAATTTTTATGAAGTTTATTTCTAATATTGATGCGTATTTTCTTTCAGAAGTTGAAATTTCGAATCCAAAAATGATGTCTTTCAAAATTGTTGAGTTATTAATTTAATTCAGATTGGCAGCTGCTTAGGGCCACTGGACTGAAGATAATCGTCACAGACGATGGTAGACAATTATATATAATGATAGACAATTATATATAATGATGGTAGACAATTATATATAATGAAAAATTATATATAACTTTTAACATATTTATTTATTAACTACACTAATGACACTTTTTAATCGTCCTGAGTATAATTAGAGACCCTAAGCTGTTGCCAACCTGCATAATTGAAAATCTATTCCTGGTGTAATTTCTAACTTTTCATATCCGATTTCTAGACGTTTGTCAATTTTTTCGCTTTTTCTGTTTATTGATTAATCATAACCTTTATTTTGAATAATCTGAATTGCATTAATCTTTTAAATAACAAATGGTGAAAAGTTGCTGGAAAGGTTTTTTTTTGGTGCATATACTAAGTTAATAGAATATGTACAGGGTGTCCATAATTAAACGACCATACTTTAAAGTTGTCTACAGGCAAAACTATTGTTCAGATAGCTATGAACTTTTGTATAAGTCAAAATGAAGAGATGGGAATTTGTTTGAGTGAATAAAAAAAAAAGTTCAAAACATCGACATCAGGGGTAGTTTTTCAAATGAATTGCACATTAAGCATATTATTGACAAATTTAATTACAACAAAACATGTTCAACATGCTATCTTACGATTCCAGATGATAGCAGAAAGTGATGGCCGTCATGCTGAACATGTTTTTTGGTAATGAAATTTGTCAAAAATTCATTTGAAAAACTACCCCGGGTAGCGAAATTTTGAGTTTTTTAAAAAATTCTCTCAAACAAAGTCCCATCCCTTCATTATGTCCTATACAAAATTTCACAACTTTCTGAAAAATAGTTTTGCCTGTAGGCAACGTTAAAGCAGGGCCGTTTAATTATGAATACCATGTATGTATTATGTGTACATGTGTTTAGAAATTCATGTTTATTAATTTTTTAATTATTTACTCACGAATCTGTTATTTGTGAGTTTTTACCTTTGTATTCCTAAAATAAAGCATTTGAAGTTATAGATCTTCCATAGAGTCAATGAAAATACATATTGCTTCTGAGCAACAGTGCCAAATAAGTTTATTAGATGATTATAAAAGGAATCTTTTAATATATTTTTTGTTTGTTTCTCTCTCTTCTTCCGCAAATAAAATTATCAATACAAGCAATTGCATTTTTTTTCATAAATGTAGCAAGAAATGTTTAAAGTCGCATTCTAATTTAACATGAGAGTTATTTTGGAGACAAACCTCATAATTTTTAATTTCAATCTTCTGACCAGGTTTTGAATTAAAATATATATATATATATTGGAGAAAAGTCAAATCATTCAAGCTTTTGTTGAAGGGTTATGCAAAATAATTATTTGGTATAAAAAGTATGCACTTTGCATTTATTTATATAAATTAAGGACTATTTTACATTTATTTGAAAAGTGAACAATGATCAAAAATGAAATGGAGTTTGATTACTAAAGTCGATGGGGAAAAAATCATCAATGCAGTTACCTCTATTATTTCTTTATATTATTGACTCATGATGCCTCTTGTTTCTTTCCAATGTCAGTTATATTTCGCACTTCTTTGAGTCTTTTGGTTTCTAGTTTCTTGTTAGATGAGTATATACACTGAAGTGACAAAAGTCATGGGATGACTGTTAATATCGTGTCGGTCCTCCTTTTGCCCGGCGAAGTGCAACAACTCGACGTGTCATGGAGTCCACAAGTCGTTGGAAGTCCTCTGCAGGAATATTGAGCCATGCTGTCTGTATAGACGTCCATAATTGTGAAAGTGTGGATGGTGCAGGAGTTTGGGCACGAATGGACCTTTCGATGATGTCCCATAAATGCTCGATGGTATTCATATCGGGCGATCTAGGTGGCCAGATCATGCACTGGAATGTTCTTCAAACCAATCGCGAACATTTCTGGCCCTATGACATGGCGCATTGTCATCCATAAAAATCCCCTCGTTGCTTTGGTACGTGAAGTCCATGAATGGCTGCAAGTGGTCTGCAAGCAGCTGAACATAACCATTTCTAGTCAATGATCGGTTAAGTTGCACCAGAGGACCGAGTCCATGCCATATAAAAACAGCCCACACCATTATGCAGCCACCACCAGCTTGAACAGTGCCTTGCTGACAGTTTGGGTCCATGGCTTCGTGGGGTCTGCGCCACACTCGAACTCTACCATCAGCTCGTAACAACTGAAATCGTGACTCATCTGACCACGCCACGGTTTTCCACTGGTTTAGGGACCAGTCGATATGCTCACGAGCAGAGCAGAGTCGCTGCAGGCGATGTCGTGCTGTCAGTAAAGGCACTCGAGTCGGTCTTCTGCTGTCATAGCCCAAGGAAGACAAATTTCGCCGCACAGTCCTATTGGACACGTCCCTCGTACGTCCCACATTGATTCCTGCAGTTATTTGACGAAGTGTTGCGTGTCTATTAGCATTGACCATTCTACACAGACGTTGGCGGTCTCGGTCGTTAAGTGCATGTGGTCGCCCACTGCACTGTCCATGATGGGATGCGATGCCTGAAATTTCATACTCTCGGCACACTCTTGATACTGTGGATCTCGGAATGGTGAATTCACTAACGATATCCGCAATGGAATGACCCATGCATATAGTTAGTTGCATATTGCTATCCCATGACTTTTGTCACTTCAGTGTATATATTAAAATTTGTCAATACAAAGCTGTCTACATCTGGAACCAATTTCCAGAAAAATGTTAATTTTTCAAGTTTCTTAATTAAAAGGCCAGAGAAAGCATTTATCCTAAAAAGTTCTAAATATAAACGCCAAAGGGTGTAATACATTGAAAATGCATGTCATAACCTGGTATATTTCTTTTTTTGATCCCTGATTTTCTAATGGAGGGGGGGGGGAGATTTATGCTGAATGTTTTGATAACTGTACATTTTGCTACACCTTATTTGGAAAAACTGTCAAGTTGTAGAGAAATATTCATATAAAAAAGTGAGATCCCTAGCATCAAAAATTTCTTTCACATCTGAATCTTGTGCACAAAATGAAACTGATTGTAGTACCAATGTGACTGTTGCTCAAAAACAAACTTTGAAACTCTGATCGAATCGGACAATTAGTATGAAAAATTAAAGGTCATTAATGTATCAGATGTGGGCAAAAGTACATTGTCCTTAAAGGATATGTTTGCTGAAATGAACTAGTGAGATATATTATTATAAAATATTGGCTTTTTTCACATATTTATTTCCTACATATATACTTTTAAATTCGTTCTGACAACATTCTTTTTAAAGTGTCTTCGGAAAAATCATTTCCAAAATTAGTTTGTTTTTAATTTCTTACTTTTAAAAATATTTTTAAATTAATTTGAAGCCATTTGGGCTGTAGTTTTGATAATTTTCCATTTGCATTAATAGTTTAATTAATATTTTTTGTATGTTTTCCCTCTGTACATTTTTAGTTTTTTTGAACTTCCTCTTTTCTTACCATTTGTTCAGTCATTTTCCTGCATAATATGCATACAAATTTCTTCGGAAGCAATTCAGTAAAATAAAATCTACTAGCTTTCATCAGAATTTTTTAGTGCTAAAGGCATTCACAAATGTTTGGACTTTACGGATTTGTGATATGTAAATTACTTTTTTAAAATCGAAACATTGATTCTACTTTAACTGTTTCATGGCAATTTTGCAGTTTGAAAAGAATTTGGTCACATGTAATCATTGCTAATGGATCAAAAAAAAAAAAAGAAAAAAGGAATAATTTAAGGAAATAAATCATTGTCTGTTCTGACTGGAAGAGGAAGGAAATTCGTTTGAGCAGAAGTGGTAGAGAAAGTTACTTTGAAAAAGAGGAGGCCATAGCTTCAAAGTACAATAGGTTCTCCTCTAGCGTTTGTAAGTTTTATATAAAAAAATCACTGAGAAGGAGGTATATTATGTATGCTATTTGTTTTTTGGTTATACCCTCACTGTTGTCCATATTGAATTTTTTTTTTAAAAAAATTATTGATTGTATCCCTTCATGTCTTAGTTTAGCTCTCCACAAAATTTCACACTTTTTTGATGAATAATTTTGGCTATATGTAGCTATGAATAGAAAAATTTAACTATTAATGACTTATATATAGATCATTGTGGAGCATTGCATTAATACACTGTGTGTTGTAGGTTTTTCATTTGTAATTATGTTCTTATTCTTAGTAATTTATTTTGAAAATATCTCTGTACTTTTTAGTAGCTATATTTTTTGTGATTTTGAAGTGGTGGTAAATTATCAGGAATACAAAGAAACTGTCAATGAATTAAATTTTAATTGCAGAATGTTGGAATATAAATATACCAGTTTAATATAAGTATGATCTAATGTTTTTTGTAGGTATTTACAGATTCTTTTGAAGTTATTCTACAAGATGCAAACAATCCTCCAAATGTATCCCCACCTTATACTGTGTTTGTCAGAGTTATGCCAGTTGGCGATGATCCTCCAAAAAGAGATCCTGCCAGTTCATTTAGTCTTGAGGTTAAGGAAATTGATATTGGCCATTTCAGTAGCCATAATTTGCATTTCATGGATATAGATTCTCGTGACAATGAAATAGTGTATACAATAACTACTTCTCCAAGATTTATTGGCTCTTTTGCACATTCAGGTATGTAAAATTAGTTTATTATACAAGAATTATATTCTTTTATGCTTGTGGTATTCTACTCATATGTCTGTTGATTCTAACATAATGATCACTATCATTAAATTTCCTGAAACATCATGCTTTCGTATAATTTGAAATGTGTACCAATTGATTAAATGCAGGATTACTAGATCAGTGCATTTATTTAGGTAGAGTAATTTCTTTTATTTTTGTTTGGGTTGAACTTTTCTGCATTTGGATGTATTAATTTTCATTTCTTTAATGTTTATTTCTTAATGATTGAGACTTCTTGAATTAATATTTCTCTTTAGAAGTAATAAGAGTAAAATTTTCATTCTTGATTTAAACTATGCACATATGATGTATAGTTAAAATGGCATTCTGAAGTAAGCCACATGAAGAGAGTCAAAAGTGTAACATTTCTGATTGATTCATACTTAAACAATAATAAGTGTAAGACCTAATGCATTCATGCAATGTCTTAGATAAATATAAGGTATGAAATGGAGCAATGTTTTATTTTTCTAAGAAATTCATATCACTATATTTTATTAACAAATTTCGATAATAACTGATTATTTTTGTATGAGCGAGTATATAAGAAGATATGAGAAAAATTATCTTGGTTGCAATTTGCATTTCTGGTTGTAAACACCTTTAAATTTTGACCTGCTGTGGCTTAGGCAATACACATAATGAGGTTTCTTCTTAAAGACG
The DNA here is from genome assembly GCA_026289955.1 of Argiope argentata. NCBI lineage: Eukaryota > Metazoa > Arthropoda > Arachnida > Araneae > Araneidae > Argiope > Argiope argentata. The sequence goes on from JAOUZG010041943.1 coordinate 110,887, forward strand.
GAATTAGTTTCACATTTCAATGTATTTAAAAATGAAAGTAATAATATATTTTTATTTTAATAACTTTGTGAGAATGCATGTTTTTATTTATTATGAATTGTGATATTTCGTTAGTACACAATTACGTTTAAGCTGACGCTTGGTGTTATAAAATGGACTGAAAATGAGTGAAGCAGTAAATGCTAAATTGCAAAATCTATCTCCAGATCGCTTATCACTGTACTAATGTCACTGGAGACATCTATCATCGCGTTTGGCAGTTCAGAGTGTGTTGGTTATTTACATCGTTTCTGAGTTAAAACTCTTAATTTTACTTCGTTTTTGACGCGGAAAAAATGAAATTTAGGCTATTACTGTAAGTTCCATATCTATATTCGAATATTATAATAACGAAGTAAACGTAACGAGCATGATCAAACATATTCGAAAAAATGTAAACAGTATTCAGATATTTTATAATTTATAGAATTATTTTATAAATTAATTCTTTTGGCCAGGAATATAATGTATTTTAATCGGTATAGCTGTGGCTTCCTTTCTGTCCGGTGACAATTGTCATCTGCATAATCGGATATCTGCCGCTGCAAATATAATAATTGGAGGAGAAGACAAATAATCATTGATTCTCCGTGGCTTTTTATGCCAATTTTGCTTGATCAAGTTCAGGGTCTCTGAACTAATTAAAGGAGCATCATAATTTAATAATTATGTTCTTAATGTTCCGACCTCATGAAATGGCTTAACCATTAATATTGTATACATTCAATATATATACAATGTTCATTTTAAATAATTCGTATGAACTTCAAGAATTACAAAATGATTGTAAAATTCAGACATTACTGGATGAAACTGTAAAAGTGGCTACATTTCCAGATTAATGAATTGGCTAGATTTCATATTAAAAAAAACTTTTTAAATATTTTTTATTGGTTTAAAAATTTAAATATTTTTAATATATAATCAAAATTTTATCATATTTACTTTCACCGGCTTCCATTTTATTGTCGTATTTCCAGGAAATTTTAGCATACATGTAAATTTTAGCTTATCGAGTACACCAATGAAATCTAACGTAACTTATATGTATAAATACATACTTTTTTTTGTAATTTTAATTTCTTAATGTGCTTAATATGCTTAAATGTGCATATTTCTAAAATTTGCATGTAAATTGGCTTAACTACAAATTAAACGTATCTGTTGGCTTAATATAAAAATATTTTATTCTTAATCCTTCATTTAACTTTGTATGCTTCATTTAAATCTGAAGAGTGTGTTTTATTGTATTAAAAAACCTTAAGTGAATAAAAAAATTTGAATTGGAAATATAGAAATCATATTCATCTATAATCATACTTTGAACCATTGTATAAGGATGGAGTCTTATCAGTGTCAAAATATGTCGAAATGATTAAAAATTCTGGGATCAGCCGTTATTGTTTAAATGTCTGAATTTTTAATCCATTTGTCAATGTAGACTTTTCATATATTTATTGAGTTCATACTGTTACGTTTTTAGCGTAGCGGGTTCGGATTGAAGGGACTTTACTTGAGGACAGCACAAACAAATTTATTTGCAGCTATTTACAGGATGACTTGGCAAAGTAAAACTTCTGATAAAAACAATACAGCAGTCAACAGTCACTAACAGCGTAAATACAAGCCTCACGCACAATAAACACTGCAAAACAGATATCGTATAGCACAGCAAACAGTAAGTCACAGCGAGCTCAATAATACAACGTTAAGAACAAACGTAAACACAGCTCACTAATAACAAGCGAGAAAAGTAATCTGCTAATACAGCGAGATGCTTCTCTTCCGAGAGGAAACTGCCTAAACTACGACAACCCGTCCATTATATAGCCGAGCGAGCCCGTGCCCAAAAGCACGCGAAACTTCTGAAAACACCGCGAGTGATCCAGCGGCTACCAGACTATTCCTTTCTCTAAACCAACCCGGATGGCGCGAAGCTCCTCGCCAAACTCCGCCAACCTCGGTGAGCCCCCGCGGCGCTCGCCCGTTCGTAACAATACAAGTTCAAAATTTACATATTAAATTTTTCATTACATAAGGAAGTGTTGAATTGCACATGAATTTAAAAAAATCATTATTTTTTCCCTTCGAGATTAATGATATTTTTCATGAAATGCTTTGTTTTGTCTGAAACATCTCTATGTAATTTAATCTATTTATATATTTTACATTTGCTAGATCCTGGAAAAATTGTTGTCTTGCCAAATGATGCGGTGTTTGCTGACATTTTCAACTTGAGTTCTATTAAGTCTTTTACTCAAGAGCAAATAAATCATCAGAAAATTGCGTATTTACCTCCAGCTGAAGAAATTGGCCCAAATCCATTATATTTGCAATTTATGTTTTCTGTTACTGATAAAGATAAAAATACTGTGACAGATCAAGTTTTTAATATTACGATTTTACCAGTAAACAACCAGGTGAGCCATTTATTTTTCAATTAGCACTTTATTTTCTTGTAATACAAATAAAAAACCCTGAGGATATATATATATATATATAACTTTACACCTCATCTCTTTCTTAAAATCTAAGGCAATTTCAATCACATTTATGAGAATAAATACTGTCAGCTTTTCAAAGCACAGAAATTTCTTAAATATTCATTTAATCAAAAATTAACAAAACATTTATCTTTTTTAAATTTTGAGTTGGTATATCACTTTTTAAAATTTATCATTTGTTTTAATACATCTTTTGATAATATTTTTATTATTATTAAAGAAATGATTTAACTATGCTTAAAATTAAGATTTCAACAATTTTTCTTAAACTTCAGCTTTGTCAGCAAAATTTGTGATACTTATGTAACAAATATGAAGAAAATTTGGTGTCAGTGGCTTTTAAAATCCGCCAAGCTCAATTGTTATTCTAACTAATTAAAAGCAGGCCATTAAAGGCCTTTGTAAAGCTTTTTCTTTGATATTTTAGCTATCATGAAATATTCTAAATTAGTTTATTTTCCATTAAATTGATTAGTTTTTTCATTAATTGAAATATTTTATTTTCTTCTTGCTTGAAAAAAGATCTACTATTAACAAAAAATTTCTTAGCTAATTTAAGTTATGAAATGATAATTCTGTAACTGGTAAATGTAAATACTCATTTGATAGCTCATAAAATGGAGTGTTCTTAATTTTCTTTGTTATAGAATTTTGTTTCATAGGTTCCTCAACTTCATACTGGCGAATTACTTGTTGAAGAAGGTTCATCTACCTTACTTTCAACAAATGAACTCTCTGTGTATGATCCAGATACACTATCATCCGATTTGCAGATGAGTTTGTTTACAGTTCCTCTTTTTGGTTCGATACGGAGAAGTGAACAGCCTCTTCGAGTTGGAGATTTATTATCTCTTGATGACATTCTTACTTTGAGATTGGAGTAAGTTTCGGCTTCATTAAAAAAAATTTAGTTTTTACCTGTTTGAGCTGTGCTTTAGTTGTTAAAACTTATTAGTAATAATTACGCATGCCCTACATTTATAAGCAGTGGCATTGTGAGGCAAGTGGCTTTGTAGGCATGAGATAGTTGTTTCACCCGCATTGCTGTAGGTAGTGTTAGTGACATCCAGGATAATGGTAATATTTTTTCATACTATCATGATATTTTACTTTAAGAAGCGACACAAACGGACTAATGTTTGGACTCCATGGTTCTTTGCAGACTTAGACTGGGATATCGTATGTCCCCTTTCTTTCAAGTCACTATGTTAATGTTTGTAATTTTTTGAACTGAAATGTATCTTTATGTAACATTATAAAAGCGTTGACTGTAGTTACAATCTCAAATCATGTTTCTACTTTTAGCATATTTCTAATTATATAATTTTTTTTGCTCAAAATTTAAGTAATATGAATATAGTAATTTTTAAGACTTCAGTCCAATCAGCCTATTAGATAAGATGAAATTGATTACTATTGTTTTATTAATTTATATAATATATCTAAGTATAAAAATTATGTTTTCTTGAATTATGCTCTTATAATTAAAATTAATTTATTTTTGAATAATTTGTTTAACCTTTTTTAAGATTATTTAACTAAGTACGAAGTGTTTGTATATGCTTTATTATATTAATGGAATTGTGTTTCTTCTTTTTTTTTTCAAACAGCTAGAGAATTTTTCAGTTAAATAGTAAAACTTTATTATCTTAAAAAGTATCATTATCTGTATATGGATTTAATGATATAAGTAAATTTCTACATTTTCATGAAATATTAATAATTCCCTTTGACTATCCGAGTGATGGCAGTCCTAATTACTCAAATAATTGAGGTTCTAATTCAATATGTTTTGCGGGTTTTTCTTTCAAACAAATTACCAACAATCTGTGGGAAAATATGAGCTCCATTCCGAATATGCATTTTGTTGCACAGTGGTTTGACCATCCCTTGCCTTTACTCTTTGTATGGCCGGCTGAATTGAGTTCCTGTTAGCATCCAGAGTTGATTGAAGGTGTATTTCAAAACTGTGTATATATAATATAATCTGCTATTTATATATATAATATTCTACACTTCATTTAACTCCTAAATGTATTTATGTGACTGATATATATATAATATATATAAGTTTATTTTAATTTATAAACTTCTTTGGCATTCATTTATAGCTGATTCGTGAATAATTTTTGTTTGATCTATATATATTTATTTTTTCATAGTCAATGCATTAAAATAGTAACCCTGATATAATTTATAGCTTATACTATTGACATCAAATTTATTTTTAGGAATAAATCTTAACACTGCAGTAAGTTTTTGACACCCATGAGCTACTGCCCAATAAATTCATTATGACGGCTCCAACTAGGTCATAGAAACCTTTAGCTGGGCTTTCAGTAATCTCATTTTAGTGAGAAGTCGTGAATTCGACTACTGTAACTATCATTAATGAGTTTTCATCGTCAGTCGCTAAATGTATATCTTTGTTTTAAAAAATGGTGGGGAAAAAATTAAATTAAGTAACTTTTTTATCCCCAAGATTTTTTAATATGCTATGTTTTAACAATTTTTTTTGTACAAAACACTGAATAAAGATAATGGAAAGTATGTACTGCATTTTGAATTCATAGAAATAATAATAAAATAAATAAAAATATTAATAATACATTTCTAAAAGACTGACCACCCGAGTACTACGTCTATTTTTTTATATTATCTTTTGTCAATTTTCAATTAATTTGTCTTTCAAATCCTTTAAAAGACGCTTAGAAGCTCAAAATCTTTGTAAAAATTGTGCCCCCCCCCCCTTATTTGTAGAATTCATGATATGCTTTCTCTGTTAAGTTATTGCTTCACTTTTTTAAATGATGAGGCATTTCTAGTGAATTAAATTAATTCATTTGTCGATTTTATTGTAACTTTTAATGAATATCCCAAATCTGATTAAAATATTCAGTTTATTTTTGTAGGTACACTCATGATAATTCAGAAAATTTTAAAGACAGTTTTAAAGTTGGTGTCAATGATGGACTTCATTTTGTTTCTGGAGACGTTTTGGTATCGATTGATCCTGTTGATGATGAGAAGCCTGTATGGAAGAGAGATTTGCAGCCGCAGATTTCTGTAACAGAAGGCGGAAAAGTTCTGTTGACTTCTGAGGTAATTAAATCACTTCCGAAATATTTTGTTTGTCAAAATATATTTAATATTGACATTCACCATTAAATTTTGAAGTGATTATTTGTACGTATTATGTATACGAATTTAAATGTTAATTTCAAGTGCAATGAAATTCAATAATGCTTCTGTAAGAATTTCGAAATATTCTTTTTACACTTGACATGAAGTTTAGTTTTCCAAAGAAATGGAGTTTCTAGATTTCATCGAATAGGTTTTGTTGGATTCCATTGAATTTGGTTTTCATTTCTAGTGTCTCGACTTTTTATTTAATTTTCTAGAGATTATTTATTTAGTGAAACATCCAGTAAAAAAATTGTACAACTTTACAAACTATTGATAAAAATTAAATTTCCAATTATTATTTTCTTCACTAGTTTAAACGATATATTATTCATTATAACAGAGTTTTAAACAGCTTTACTTAGTTGTCGAAGGCTGAAATTCAATAGAATAAAAAAGTTTACATTTGTTTAAACTCACTGAAAGAATATTGAATTAATAACTGTTAAAAATTTGGAAGCCAAAGGAACTAACTTCCTTATTAACTTCAAACCAAGTTCGAATAGCTTGATTTATATGGCGCTTGTTTACTGATTTTATGGTCCTCTTTTCCTCTGCTGTTTGGTTTACTTGAGAAATTGAATTTTGGCATATTTGTTTTAAAAGCTCTGTAAACTTTAATGTTTTATTCAATTCTGCCGATTTGTCCAAACCTTATTAATTTTCAGCCATGCTTAAAATAGCTAATATTCTAACTTATTTTCCATTCTCGCTTGCTTGCATTCTACTCAGCTCCTCAGTTGCTCTTAAGAAGAGAAAATAAATTTAACTTATAAATCGCATTTTGTATAAACAAATAGCTATATTAAAAATGAACAGCTTTTCCATCCTTTAGTTTTCAACAATAGATTAAAAACAAGCGGTTAAATAGTTATAAAGACAATTTATTCGAAGTACAACAATAAAACTGTTGTTGTAGTATTACATTTAATATTTTAAGTTATTAAAGTTTGGGGAACATTTTAAAGAAAGACTAAATATTCATCCGTGATGAACGTTTATCCTCAAGTACTTTACCTTCGTTCATAGAAATACCACTTGATTTAATTAACTGAGTATTCATAAGACCAATACCTCAAAAGTATGATGTGCTTTTATATGGTCACTCATTCTTCCTAAGCACTGTTTCATATGATAACTGCTTAGCTTCGTTATCGAATGAGAATCAATCTATGGTCTTTGAGTTCATAAATCTGTAAAAAAAAAAAAAATTAAGTGCAGTTGCAGTACCTGCAAATTATGTTATCCAGTGGAGTAATAGTGAGTTATGTACTGCCAGAGTATACTGATCTGAGTAGTATTATTGCCAAGGGGGAGTGAAAGGCAAAATAGAGTAGAGGTCACTTCATAACAAAATGTTTCTTTATTTTATACAGGCGTAGAAATCGTGTAAGGATAAAATATCAATATTGAAAAACAAAATGCATATTTGGAAATTGTTATTTCGTATCTTATTTTTGTGTATGCATTACTTAATGCTTATTGCAATTGATATTATAAGTACAGTAAAAATATGAAAAAATAATTTTTTAAAAATTTAAATTAACTTTGTTCAATAAAATTTCAGTCTATAAACTTAATTTTGTTTTTAATAATCAAAAAAACATCATATGTATTTAAATATTTTTAACTATTTTTAACAACTTTTTCCACTCTTTGGAATGGGCTACTATTTATATTTCGTTGAATTACCAATCAAATTTACAAGGTCAAGTATTAGACGAAGGTCATGCTTTTTTTTAGTAATTGAATACTTCAGATGCTATGCAGTATATCAGTTATATCAGTATTGGATATTTTTGAACTCTTTAACCTAGGAAAATAGGTAACTGTATAGTAATTTATCTTTCTAAAATTATTCACTTACCAAAAAATATTTTCTTAGAGCTAAATTAAGAAATGCTCCTTCATAATGTTGCCAACTATATTGTTAGTCATCTTTTTCTATCAACACAAATGTTGAAATGTGACATTTAATATTTGTCAAAGATTTTGTGAAAGACCATGCAATTCTATTCTAATTAATGATTTGGAAATTGCATGCCTGAAATATGCTATAATTGTGTTTAAACTATGCTAACTTTGCTTACATATTACTCCATTATTATGAATGTGCATATTCTTTCTTCTCTATAAAATATCACGTAACTTATATATTTTTTTATAGAAAATAATATTTTGCATGAAGTGCTGATGTATATATCAAATCTGATTTTTTTAAAAAAATTATTTTTCAGAATATTATTGATTCTTTTTTACTTTTATTATATTGATTGTTATATGCATTTTCTTTTAAAGTTAAAAAAAAATTTCTAGCAATTTTTATCATAACTTTTTATGAATGTAAATTTAATCTGAAAGTTGTTATGAAATGAAATATTGAGTACATCTGATCAAGAAATTGCAAGTTATAATTTTCAGATAAATATATTGCTATATAAGATATTAAAAATATTTCTAATTATTTCACTTATGTATTTGTGGACATAGAAGTAACATAGATGCAATATATAATATTGTTTTTAATAATTTTATGGCTTTAATTAAGTAATTGTAGTTATTTATTAAAGCTTTAGTAATTTTATTTGAAAAACTTTATTACTACTTACAGTCAATGACTTGTATGTTTATTGACGTTTCCTAATATTTTTCGCACATATAAATCGTTCTACACCAGGATAAATTTAGATATTTTTCCCCTTTAAAGAATAGCTTATCTCATTTACTTCTGTAATAAATGTTCTTTTTTGTTCTAGTGTCCAACTGAACTGATGTCTCATCATGTCAAGGAACATTTATTACAGAAGTAAGTCTTTAAACTTTACTTTATTCTTGCATAAATTTTTTACCCCTTTCATTTCTAAGTACTGATAATAAATTTTTTTAAAATGTGATTTGTGTTTTAATAATATTAGACGTATTACATTTATGAGAAACACAATCATAATAAAGCAAAAAGTGCAATTATGTTAAACATTTAGATTTAGTTAATTTATTCCTCTAATAAGGCTTCTCTTCTGCATTAGTTGTTTGTAAATTCAAAGTTACATGTAAACTAAGCTGTAAATGCTGAACCATTGTTAAAATAGTCATTTGTATAATTTTAGTTTCTTATCGCCCTGTCAAGGCACTATAGACCTTATGGGGTTTTTTTCCTGCTGCATCCCACCGTTTAGCTTGAAATTTTTTGTTACTCAGTCAAAGTCTATCTTCTTGTTTTTGGAAAGCTTTCTAGCATATTGCGAGAAAATGTTACAGAAATTTTACTAAATGTAAAGTAAAATTGTGCTAACTTATACAGATTTTAAACTGAATCATCATGAAAGTTATTTAACTCTTTTTTAAATTAAAAGACTCTTTTCTTTGCATCTTATTCTTTTGTCCTATTCACAAGTGTGTTACAGGAATCCTAGTTATGCTTTTATTACTTGTGTATTATGTGCCGTTTGTAACTGACTTCCGGAAATCGACAGCGCTTTAGTACTGCTGACTTAAAAAAATGTCTGGAATGTAATGTGTACTTAATGATTCCAAGAATTAGCCCTTTATATTGTTTAATTAATTTTTTTCTTCTTTTCTAGGTTTTAGCTGCAACAGATGTGGACACTGACGACACTTTGTTATATTTTATCTTGACTGAATCACCGCAGTTTGGAAATGTGATGCTGGATAAACGTAAAACAAATCGCTTCACACAGATGAATATTTTCAACAAAGAGGTAAGACTCAATTATCAGAAAAACTTTGATTAGAAACAGCATTAAACATATTACATTCCTATAGTTGTTATAAAATTTTATTTTTACTCTAATTGTTTTTTGAGTAGAAAGCTTGAGGGAGGGGGTTGCCTTTTACAAATTAAATCACTTCTATTTTCTAAAATTGTCTTATGAAAGCTTATTACAGAGTTGCCACACCACCGGGAGAACCGGGTAAACACAAGAAAATTAAAAATCGTCTAAAAATACAGGAAAATTTCCTAATTTTCATAAAAACGTGAGAAAAAAAACATACAGAGAATTTCAATTTCTTTATTGATTTTTTTAGCATCTTGTAACCTTTAAAGATCGGGATCGTACTTATAGCTTCCAGAAACTAAAGAAATCTATTCGGGATTGTTTAAAGCGGAAATTCACCCCTTTTCTACTCTTCTCTCTCTCTCTCTCTCTCTCTCTCTCTCTCTGTCTGTCTGTGTATATAAATGTCTAGTTTTGATATGCGTGACAGTTTTCCTTTTTCTGCGGGATTTCCGAATTGCAGCTAATCAGCTTGCATGAGGCTTCTATAATTTCGGGAAAGAATATTAAACATTTCTATGCGGAAGCTGCGTGGTGATGTTTAGTATATCCTACTTGAGTTCATTGAATGGTTCGTTTATAATTTGACAAATTATGAGCTTATTCAGAGTAGATTAAACATTTAAAAAAACAATCAGCTACTAAAAATCCGCATTTAATACGGATTAGACGGTTAAAAAAATGAGTCCTGATCTTGTTAAAGGAGTTCAAGAAATTCCGCAAAAACCATTTGTTGCATGCTGTTCTCTCTGTAAGAAGATAATCATCCTAAGTAATGTGGGAAAACAGGCACTTACTAATCATGTCAAAAGAGGAAAATGTACAACACTGCCTGGTAGTTCAAGAAAATTATCAAAGAGTTCAAAAGAGTAATGTTGAACTTAGTATCTAAAAAGAATGAATGCAAAAAAAGATCTCGCTGCAAATCGGACTACGTCAATTTCATCACAGAAAATAAAAAGATTTTGGACATTTTAGTTCAAGAACAATCATTAAAACTGGTTCAATCATATTCATTCTTTATTACATTCAAATAATATGTATCGAAAATGCTTTCATTTGTTACATTTGTACATTTCGTAATGTTCATTGGAAATGAAATAGCTAAAAAATGCACATTAAAACGTACAAAAATGTCGTTTTTTATTTGGGAAAGATTAGCTCCGTGAAACTGACGGCTGCAGAAATTACAGAACACCAAAATACATGAATTGGCAAAAAAGGATTTTTAAAAAAGTAATCTTTCTTTGTAATGCTTTTTTTTGTTAAGTAACCAATTAATGATTTGTATCAGAATAACAAAAATATTTTGTATTTTATTTTATTCAAGTTTTTAATTTTGTGTGACTTATAGTTAAAGAGCTTGAGGGGTAATTATATCCCCCCTTAGTATATAAATTTTATCTTGTTAGATTCTCGCTGATGATTAAAGAAATTTTTTTTAGTATGTAATTATAAACTTTTTATTATTTCAGATAATCTTAAAATGTTACTTCCTTTCCTTGTTTTTTCCATAACATAAAATCACATTGCATCATAGCTAGCACGAGGGCTATTTGCGCATTTCCTCGTATCTTGAATATACCTACAGGTAAAATACAGGGGATTTTTTTTAATATTTGAATGACAAAACTGTTAATAGCTTTAGTTTCTGTGAATTTGAAGAAAAAAAAATAAGGATTTTGTGCAAAGCTGTAAAAAAATGAAATAACTTTTAATTCTTGTTTAGGCAAGGCTTGCATATATTGAAAACTCTAAAATTCGTTTATCTAACAATTTTCAAAATTCTTAAGTGTATGTTCGTTAATCAAACTTACTTAAATTAAGCTTATTAATAAATTCTGGAGAGCTTTTTCTAGCTAAATTAAAAGGTAAAACATTTAAAATAACTTATTGGAATCTCAAAATATTTAAGCTATTCAATAATAATGTGTTGTGACAAAAACATAACGTTTCATATATCTGTTCTGCATCGTTTAAGATTTATGTCCAACACGGGGTTCTGTCTGCCTCTTATATGGGCTTCATTTTAGGCAACCCTACAACCGGAAGCCGCAATGGGCAAATAAGTGTGGCACCTAGGCTATTGGAAAATGGTGACTCATAATTATGTCATTTTCAAAATGCAGATTCAACAACTGTTTCGTTGGTGTTGCTCCAAGAAGTTTCATTTTGCACAAAAATTATCTATCCATACATCGCAATTGCAGTGTTGAGATGAGCTAGTTTCTCAAGAAAGTTTCATAACGCATCCCATTGACTATGCAAGTTGTAGAACCCTAAGGACCAATTGTAGAACCCTAAGGAAAAAAAAAGGCCTACGTGAAATGCTGCCTTAAACAAACGCCACATAATGACCTTTTAAGAATGAAGCGTCTTTGGTTACATTTAGAACTGTTCTTTCTTGCCCATATTCTGAAATTTTGAGTATTGATAGAACCTTGGAGATGGAAATAAGCTTCGTACTGTGTACAAAATATTCCATTTATATGCACTACCCCCTTCTATTTGAGCAAGAAATTGCAGAGCGAAAGCTTCTGATTTTTGTGAGTCAGTAGTAGGTAAGTCCTGAACAGGGTTAATTTTGAATGGATTGCATAAGAGAGTGTTTAGTAAAATTTTACGTATCGTATGATATGTATGATTTTTAAAGTTTGAGAAATTCCCCGTGGGCTGGACGTTCTTAAATACCGCTTGACGCTTTCTGCAATGCTGTAATTCATATCCTTCACTGATGTCAAAACAATTAATTTCTTCCAGCTGCGAAATTTCAAGTCAAATGTATCCATCTCTTCTAATTTGTCAATCTTCATATCGCATGCAGTCTTGGGATTAAAATCGTTTCTTAAACATTTAAATGTCTAGAATTTCCTCAAAGCAATTGCCGAACAGTTATTGTTAAAAAGCTTCATAAGCAAAGTTCAATTCTTCAAAAACGGACATTACTACTTTCGCAGACATAGAATTATCGGAACTATTTCTACCAGCCTTTTTATCAAAAGTGTCCGGTTCGCATGTCACGTCTTGTGATTAGCATCTTAAAACTAACACATCTTTCAAAGCATTCGTTTTTTAAAAAATCATTTTATGACTAGAATAGCGTTGTCTTTTGGTAAAGTTTTGAAATTTTTTTCTTTTTGCAAAACCAATTTTCATTGCTTCACATTTACTTAATTGAAATATCAGAGTAGTTGCTTTTTTGGAGCCTTTTGGAAGTGCAACTTTAATTATAATCACCCTTTATATATATATAAAGCAAATTTTCAAACCATTGTTTTGTTTGTTAATTTTTTACCGATGATATATATATGTTTTGTATAGTGATGAATTGAAATGAAAAATTCTTTTTGTATGAAATGTATCTTTTTCTCAAATTACATCCTTAGTTCTTACTTTGCCTTTCTTCTTTAAGGTATTCTATGTTCACAATAATCAAGAAATTGGACCTAATCCTAAGGAAGATTCGATGACATTTATTGTAACTGATAAAGCATTTCCACGTTTGATGCCTCACAATAGTCATAAAGTTTTTGTAACTATTCTGCCACAAAACACTCAGTCACCAAGATTATATTTTAAAAGGGCTATTCTTGTTGAAGAAGGGCAACGTTCAGCCATAACAGAAGAAAATCTATCTGCTACTGATGATGACACATTTTCTGGTGAATTACTGATTGTTATTACTAAGCAGCCAGAATATGGATATATTGAGAATTCGAGACCATCTCCCGGGTATGAAAAGAGTAAAATAAGTAAGAAGATAAGTGCCTTTCCTCTGCAGGATGTAAAGGATGGTTTTATCACTTTTGTTCAGCATAACCATAGGTAATTATTTATTAAAATATGCAATATCTTATTAATTGCTAAGTGCTTCTTGATAATGTATTCAGGTTTTTAGTGTTAAAAAACTATGTTTGATTGTGTAGGTTTTCTAGGTATACGAGTGTGCAGTTTGGTTTTAGCTGATCAATATGGAAATTGCTATTTCTAAAATTTTTAACATTGGCGCTTCGGTTACTTTCATTTGCTTGCTAAATATAATAAGTAAAAGTATCTAAAGCTGATAGTAAGACAGTTGTTGATTAATGTCCTTATTCTGGTGTGGCATAAAACTAAATTGGAAAATAAATTGGAATTATATTTCGGTTATTTTCATAGCCGAAACTGAATTCCAAGTAGTGAAATCTAAATCAGTAGTCTTCTCACATTTTTTTTACAATGCAAAGAAATTTTTTAAATTAAACATTGGGAAGGAGAAGGATAAACACTTTCTAACGAAGTGAAAGGCTAAACAGGGATAATGATATCGGCATAAAATAAGACCTTACAGCAGAAAGATACAAATGACATTTTTCAATGCTGAACATCTGAAACCAGTTTAAATTCCAAAGCCCACTAGGAAAAAGTCTAAATGTCTTAAGTTGAGCAACTGCCACTGAACTAGATCTACACATCCAACATAAAAGTCAAATATTTCTTCTGGAATTACTTTGTTAAACAAATATAACAAAAGTAATATTAACTTAATGCAACAATTACAGTTGCAATAAAATAATAGTTATACAACAAAGGTTAACAAAACACAATAATAATAATACAATAAAGATATAGAAAAACAAAATTATGCAATAAAGTCTCTCAATTTCAATCTTGACTGATTAATAGTATGTAGAATTTCAACAATTACGTGCTTCGAAGAAGGTGATTATTGGTTAGTTTGTAATATATTGCTACAAGATCCATTCTATTAATATACTTTGTGATAAATGTTAAAGTTTTTGAAAATTTCTGAAATTATTATTTGTTTTAGACTAAAGCCCTTCTATTATTGATTTTCCTACACTGTAATAATTGTTTATTTGAATACTTAGATATATTTTGGGCCATTTAAAATTTTGAGCTTATACATATTTAAAAATTGCTTCTGATCTTATTTGAACATAAATTCTTGAGTAGATAATGAAGAAATTAACTAGAGATATGCATGATAGTTAAGAGCTAGCAACGGCTAGAAAATAATTGCATCATCAAACAAAGGTCATGTTCTGTGATTTAAGACTTTTTTTAGTAGCCATATTCAACATTTATACTATACAAAATATTGTACTCACTGAAATTTAGTCACTTTTTATTATATTTTGTTTAGCATTTAAAAAAGCCTACAAAATGGTAATTCTGATATTTTCTCCGTAAAGTCGAAATACACAAATTCAGTGGTGTGATGAAGTGCTGCCTTTTTTTTTTACTGCTGTAATTAATTATTAAATTTATGTTATAATTGTATTTTGTATTTCTTTATAGTGGTATAGAGCCTGAGTCTGATGATTTTGAAGTGTTTGTCACTGATGGAGTGCATAATTCTACAGCAGTTCTTGTTTATGTTAGTATTGTGTTGCTGAATGATGAAGTACCTTACTTTTTCCTATCAAATATTACAGTAGATGAAGGTGGTTTATACCTTATGAATAATGAATCTGTTATTGCTGGTGATCGAGATTATCCAGGAGATATTTTAGTTCTGAGTGTTAGGAATAAACCAAGACATGGATCACTAACTCATTTCTTACAAGCTGTGAACAATGGTCCTTTATTAGAAATCCCTTTCAATCAGTTGACATTAGAAAATTTTGAAAAAATTGTATACCATCATGAGGGATCAGAAAATTTTGCTGATTCTTTTACTTTGTCATTAAATGATGGAGTACATTCTGTCACCAGAACTTGCTTTGTGGATGTTAATCCAGTTAATGATGAACCTCCAGTGCTGAAAAAAAACATAGCTGCTAAAAATGTTGAATTGCAAGGAAGTTACGTTTTATCTAATGCGGTTCTGTATTCTGAAGATGCAGATTCAAATTCCTCAGAAGTATTGTACAAAATTATTCAAAGTGTTGCTTTTGGTAACTTAGAAAAGAACTCAGATGGTGAATGGGTTTTGTTGAATCCTTTGGAGTTTTCTCAGGAAGAAATTAATTTAAATTTGATAAGGTAAGAAAATTTTATTCTTATTTCTGCAGTAATAAAAAGAAATTGAGATAATTTTGTAGATTTTCTGTCTACATCATTTCTTTTTCTAATTGAATATATTAATTGACGTATATCTAAATTTTGATTTAGTTGTCAAAATGTTACATTTTAGTATAATAGAATTTTAATTAGCAAAATAATTGTTTTTTAATAATATAAGTTAACCATAACTTTCTGTCAAAATTGATTTTTAAATGCTGTGAAGTTATTTCTATTATATTTAAATATCCTATATTATTTCTATCATATTTATCATGGAAATCCTGATTAGATTATAAAAGACCTTTCATTTATTCATATAGTTCAATTTTTCATAATGATTAGTGCTAATCTGTTACCACACTCATAGAAAAATTTAACTTGTGTGCATCCCTTTCCTATACTTTAGGAAAATTAATTCAAAGATTTATTTCCATTCTGAAATATAAAAATTATTTTATTTTTAAAAACCATGAACTGTTATTAATTTTTTTAATCATTAGTTAAGTATCCTGAATTTTGTTCTTTTGTTGGTTATTATTTAGTTTAGTTATTTTCTGTTTAATTAATGGTTCTTCTGTAGAAATAAAGGGTTGTCACTGTTATAGAAATCCAACATTTCCATGATTATAATTTAAATTTTTTTCTCTTCTCTTACTCTAGATATCGCCAAATTTCTAAGCCTTCTTCTGCATATGAAGATAGTTTTACTTTTTACTTATATGATGGTCTTCACAAATCGCCAACTTCTACATATTTGTTAAATTTAGTTGATTATGGAAAAAGTAGTTTAAATGTTATGATTGAAAAATTTATTGTTGAATTTGGTAACCAGGCAGTATTAAATTCTAGTTTTTTAATGGCATTTGACAATAGCTCTCGAACAGAAGATATTTTATTCCATGTATTAAAACCAACATCATATGGAAATTTAATTCTCAATACCAATACATCCATGTTTGCAGAAAATTTCACTATCTTTAATCTCATGAATAATCAATTGTCTTACAAGCATAATGATTCATTTAATTCAAAAAATGATAGCTTTGAGTTGATGATTACAAATGGTGTTGTAGTTAAAAATCTTACATTTAGCATTTTGATTTCCAATGCAAACGATGTCCCTGTTTTAGAAAAATTATCTCCATTGTTTATCAATATGCTTGAAAATAAGTCAAGCATAATTACTTCTGATAATTTATTATTTAGTGAAGCATCTTTACTTCCAATTAAAATTTTGTACTCGATAATTGAGCAACCTAAGTTTGGATACTTGATATATAATCAAAATTTTCCTTACCCCCAAAAATTCACTCAAGAGGATGTTGACAAAGGATTAGTTTCATATTGGGCTTATTCAAACTTCTCTGGTAGTGACAGATTTGTTTTCAGAGTGTCAATTGACAAGGAAAACATTCATGAGCGGAAAGGCAATCAACTCATAGGTTCAAATGTGTAAGTAATTTGATTAGCTAAAATGTGTATTATTATTTCGTTTTGAACAAGTAATTGTTATGAATTTTTTATGCATCTTAAATTTCTTTAAATATCTGATATTTCATTATTCAAATATTCAAATGGAAACAGATAAAAATTGTAAGCGATGCATGTAATCAAAGAAATGCAAAATCTTCACAAGATTTATGGAAAGCATTTAAATTATTTTTAAATAAATTTTCGGAATATTAGTTACAATGTATTGTTACTAATCTTTTCATTATTTGCTGATTAAATTAGCATTATTTAATAAAATTAGTCTTGCAATATTTTTGTGAAAGCATATTGTATAAATTCTCTTGTTCTAAAAGTTTACTATGTTTTCTCTGTCATAAGAGTTTAAAAAATAATCAAAACCTTGTTTATGAACATTCTTTCATGATGAGCAAATCATTTTATTTTTTTCTTCTATAATTCTGGTTAACCAAAACTATCATATTTTTTAAAAAAAATCCCACTATATGAATGTGTGTAATTGATGTAGAACATATTTTTAAAGCAGTATTTTTTAGAGAGGAACTTAGAATAAAAATAGCATGCCATTGTAATTTACCTAGAATTCCATTAACCATTTTCTTTACATCTTTAACTTTTACAAAACTCATTTTTTACTATACTTTATTTTACCGTTTTTTTTTATTACATTTATTTATATCGTGCTTTTTGTTCTTGAACATTTTCTTTTGTCTGCTGTAATTTGATTCTTTTTTATTTTAAATGATAGGAGAAATATTTTTATCATATTATATTTATATGAACGATATTAGTGATTGATTTTTTTATTTATGCATGCAATACTTCATTTTTACTTCTTCCAGCTTTTTTATGAATTCATTTTCTTTAGATTTCAAATATATAGCAAGTTTGTGGAAGAATCTCCATCGGTGTTCATAAATTCGCCGACCAATTTGGATAATGTTTGGCACAGCCATCTTGGATTTTCTATCAACAGTTATAATCTTAAAGCCACTTATTTTAATTCTACTGCAAAAATGGTGAAATTCACAGTAGTAAAATATTTAGACCATGGATACTTATTCCATCTGAGAGATGAAAGAATTGTTCGAACATTTTCCCAAGAAGATATTAACGAACAGCTAATTATAATTATATTAAAGAATGGAATCGAGACCTACGATTATTTTACATTCAGAGTTTCTGTGAATGAATCAACCTTCTCGGCAGAATACAGGTAATTGAATAAAAAATTATGTAATGTATGAATTTTTATTTAAAAGGCAAAATATAAACACTTGCATTTTGTTAGATCTGGCATTTGATATGTTTTTTTTCTATAGTGTATATGCATTTTGTTCTAATTGTAGATTTAAATGATTTTACCAATGAAACAAAGAAAGTTCAATTTGTAATCCTGAGGGAAAGTATCTATTAGTTTTAGATATTTGTAAATGTGTACTAAGTTTACCGAAAAAGTAGAAATTTTTTTACTCTGTTATATATTGCACCTAGAGTTATACTTCGAATCACGAAATTTCATTAAATAACGAGCGCAATCTAATAAAAATACGGCCTTTTGTGGAGATTGATCGCAAACGAGATTAATTTTTTGAATGTCCTTCCCATAGTGCAAAATTTTCTATTGTTACAATTACAATTGCGACATTAACATCTAGAAAGTAAGAGCTAGTATCATTTTAACTTGGTGAATTTGTTTCTTCTTATGAAAACTAGGAACTGCTAAATTATTTTGATTTCTTCGTAAAATATACGCTCACGTTTTTCTTTTAACGCTAAAATAAAGAAATTTTATTTTTTGCATAAAGACTAAAAAATTAATTTTTTATAATATTTTCGAAATATAAAAGATTAAAAAAAGCTGTTTATTAAATTTCAGAAGTAAGAAGTGATAAGATAAATTCTTTATAGTCTTACAATTTCTAAATACTTCCATGAATTTGTGTTAAAAGAATTGTTCTATGCCCCTATTCTTTATTTATAACTATTTCTTTCTAGTCTACTCTTGTTTGTAATGAATGAACCCTGGAAAAACACGCCTATAAATATGTGGATTAGAAAACAAGCTGAGCGTTTCATGTTAGAATCGAAATATTCTATGTTATTGCTTTAAAATTGTTATGATGGAAACTGTTGACAGATGGTTGTCTTTACTGTTTTTGTATGAATTTATATTTCTTTTAAGAAGTTTGTCAATTTATGTTCTATTTTTATCTACTGATTATGTCAATCAGAAGTCGATAAGCATTTCTATGCGTATTTCCGTATGAAAATATACTTCTTATGAAAGTATCCTAGTTATATGGAATTTGAACCTTACTTTTTTTTTAATTTAACAGAATGGATTTTCAATGGGCTGTTGTTTTTTTCCCATATGCTGAATATTCTGTATGTGAAGATAGCGGCTCGCTTAACATCGCGATTCAGCGTTCTGGGAATGTTAATATCTCTTCGTACGTAACGATTTCTGCCATTGAACAAACTGCTAAAGAAGGTCTTGATTATGTCTCAAGACGTGTAAGCAAGATACAGTTTGATCCAGGTAATATGATTTTTTTTCTGAAATTTCAGTAAATGTTTCCTGCAATTATATCGCTTTGTTTTGAAGTTATTACCGAATTAATGTAGAAGAAAGTTACATTGATATTCCTTTCTGTATTCAGATAGGCAGCATATATATATATATATATATATATATATATATATATATATATATATACACCTTACACCTTAAACTTTATTATTACACACCTTAACCTTTATTTAAGAAACAATTAAAAGAAAAGATTCAATAAGAGCTATGGATACTAAGTATACTAATTTACACATAACTATGCTATGGTTACTATTTAAGTATACTAAAAGTATATGAATACTTAAAACTGGAATAGAAAACACGAGGTGTCCATTTCAAAGTATTCAGAATTCTTTAAGACATGAATTTAAAACTCTTCTTATTCTAATGCCTTGCTTATATTTATTCTGGGAATTTATTGATATAATTTGAAGGAAACTGCCACATAAAGCAACTTTTGAATCGCAAATTTAATTTTGATTAGGTTTGCTTAAAAAATTTATTCGATGCTCTTGATTTTGTATCCTCAATTTTAAAGTTCATATTTCACATAACGTATGTAGAATAATACACCATTTCTTGTAGTTCTTTCAAATTTTGCATGATTTTTATCAGAGAGCTATCTATTATTGACATGCTAAATTCATGTAAAGAAAGTTGACTATTCAAAGCTAATATTAAACTAATTATATATTACGGATACTCTTGAAAAATCCATAATTTAGAAATATAATAATTTTTATTAAAAATGTCGATTTCTGTTTATTTGGAATTAAAATCTTTTCTTAATATATAACGGAATTAAATTTTTCGTTTGTCTAGTTTTTTCCCAATTTTCATTATTAAAATCGTATTAACGTTATAATACAGTCATTTTTTGTTCAGATCCAATATATATCAGAAACTTAGATGCAAAAATATATGTTCTGCAAATGTTTGTATTTTGAGGCATTTTTTCTGTGTAATTTATCTTAGAACATTAAAAACGTATTTCATGCATGAAACATTTTCGATTGAAAATGAAGGAAAGAATCGGTTGTTTTTACGCTTGTTTTGCTAGTTTGAAATTTTCATATTAAACCCAAAAGTTTGAAATTTAAATTTTAAAATGACAATTTGTTTGTGTTACATCATAGGTAAAACTGATACAGCTTGGAAAATTGTAATTGTTAAAGATGATCTTGAAGAAGCACCTATTGAGCAAATGCAAGTAACTCTGACAGATCCTGAGAACTGCATTATCATTAATCACAACAGAACTATCGTCAGTATTTATGATTTGAATAGAGGTGAGTTTAATGTATCTAAATTTAAAAATCACGATTTTATATGGATTAGAATTGTCTTTAAAAAGTAATACTTGCTGTATTACTTTCTTTTGCATACATAAAATTCATAATTGGTGGTAATGTATTTGTAGGTTCATGTTCACAGATACCTGTTGGAGACCCTCATGATAGCAAAATAGCTAATAGTAACTATCCTGCTTCTTTTGACAGCAGTGATGATAGTGAAGTAAGTTTTTTGTTGATTGTTGTTTCATCTTATGAAAATAATTTTAATAAATAAATGAGTTTAAAATTGACTTAAACATTACTTGAATTAGGAAAACTGCAATTAAGGATTTACTTGTAGAAAAAAAAGTATTCGATTATTGTAACTGTGATGAAAATGCAATTAAAAGGGCATTCTGTTGGGCTTTAAAATAGGTCTGTTGCTTTAAGTATATTTTTCATTCTTTTTTACTTATTATATTTATATTATCTTCACACTATAAATATGTAACATCCCTCTTAAGCATAGAATCTTATCTCATCTCATCTCATTTTATTTCTGATTTTCATTTTGTGTTTTTGTTTAAGAAGAGGTTACCTTTCCATGAGTTCAGAAACAATTGTAAAAATAAGGAGCCTGAATAAAGTGAGTGATACTAAAAGTAACTAAATTGACTGGGAATTTATTTTGAGATTTACAGAATGTAAGTGAATATAAAATATTAGAAAGGACCGATACGAATAATAAAATTTAAACAACATTCATATTTCAAGAACGCATTATCAACAAATTACTCAATGTGTTGCATGTACATTTGCGTGAAGATTGCCGAAGCCTTCACAGATTAGTAGATGACATTGAGAAAGCTAAAGCTTTGTAATGGCATTTCTTTCTATTGAACATGCATTAACTAAACGACTACGGCATGGCGTAACTACGACATCCCACCTACCAGAAAGAATTGGAGGTTGATGTGTACAGAACCAGTCTTCAGGAGAAACTGGAGGTACCTAGTTCCTTGATGAAATTTAGTTACTTAATGAAAGGCTTTCAAACAATGCTAGAATGTGGTGGTAATTAAGAATATACACTATGATTTTTTTAAACAAATTAAGGTAATCAATTATAAAAAAAGGACAAATCCATACTGTAGTTACGCGATATAAAGTGAAACATTTCTCTAAAAATATTTAACACCCGTAAAAATTTTATTTTTCTATATAATTAACATGCTTAAAATTTTATTTAAAAAAAATTATATCTAAAATGCGTGTAAATATTAACTTGAGTATCAAAAAATTAATTGTAGAATTTGCTCCCCTCCCCTTTATTTTTCAAACAAAATTATTTTTCGGAATTAATAAGTAACTATTTTTTGCACAACATATGCTGAGCGTAAGGCTGAATGATAGGATTATTATAAGATAAAATATAAAAGTAATATTATATATAACAAACCTGAAGAAATGTAATATAATTGAATTAAGGGTACCAACATTTTTATTTCATTCTCTTCTCTTAAATAATTAAGTCTTACAAACAATTTAATATTTCCTTTTTTATTAGTTATTAAATTTTTTTGGTATAAATTTATCTATGAAATCTTCCAAACAATGTTTTTTCTACAAAGAAATTATAACTGATCATAATAAAACATTTCTAGATTATTTGAAAATATAATAAAAGATTTGGGTTCAGATTACTTTTATTAATCATTTATAGCTAATTAAATATGCATTTACTATGTACTTAAAATATAATGAAATTGTAAGAACTACCATAGAAAATAATTTGAATTGACATGAATTTGATGTAAAAAAAATACTTGGAATGTATGAAATGGAAGTTTTAATTAAAAAAAGATTTGTATAAAAGATGACGATTGCTATTCTTTGAAATAAAGTTTATATGTTGATATGCACTTTCAGAAATTTTACTGGTGTTACATTTTATGTTTTAAATTATGCATGATTTTTGTCTTTTCAGGAGGGTAATGGAGATAGTAAAAATACAAATATCTTAAATTTCCCAATGGTGAGTACT
The DNA here is from genome assembly GCA_026289955.1 of Argiope argentata. Classification (NCBI taxonomy): domain Eukaryota; kingdom Metazoa; phylum Arthropoda; class Arachnida; order Araneae; family Araneidae; genus Argiope; species Argiope argentata. Next base: position 133,782 of record JAOUZG010041943.1, read on the forward strand.
AAAGTAATTTTTATATAAAAAATTATTTAAATTTTGCTACATTTTATAAAATTTTAAGTCATATTCATACATGAAAATGAGAAAGAGTACATTAAGTCATATTCATACATGAAAATGAGAAAGAGTACATAGATTTATTTTCTAGCACAATGAATGAAAATTGGAAGAAAATAACTTTAATTAAAACACATTTATGCAAATAGTTATGCTACATTTAGAAAGCGCTGTTGAATTTCTGCTGAATCAATTATTGATTAGCAATATGTGTTGATTTATGATAAATAGTTTTACGTGTAATTTCTTTGAATAAGAATGATCTGAAAATTGATTTTTTTAGCTTGTTATCCTGAAATTTATACATTTAAGATTATTGTGTGCTGTAATGATAGTTTAATCCTTTTTTTTTGTTTGACAACATTATATCTATCCAAAATAATCTCTTTTCATTAATTTTGTAAATGTTCAAAACAGTGCAGTAATATAGATACTAGATTACACTAACTCGACTTTAAAATAAATATGATTCAATATCATTGGCATACCATAGGCCAAGAGAATATGGGAAGCATTCCTACTAATGCCTATGGTATTTAAAATAAATACCAGAAGATCTATAAAATGTTTTTTTTTTTCATTAAAAACAACAACACTCTGATTTAAAGTTATATAATTAAAAATTAATTGACGAAGTAAGATATTAAGGTAGAAATCATCAGCTACATTACAAATTACAATGTGTTAGGTTAAGATCTTAAGTTGAAAAAGAAATCTCGTGAGGACAGATGGTGAGTTTGCTTGATTGCTATTATACAAACCACTATGGAGGGTACTGATGCTCTGTAATCAGACTTACTTGTGAAGGGGATGCAGCAATCCAGAAGAATAAGATTGGCAGAAATTTAAATGTTATAATGCCTGAACTATTTTTTCTCTCAACACCTCTGTTAATATAAATTTTTTTAAAAAATATTAAATTGTGGAAAAATGGAAGAAATGTCGATTTAAAAATAATTTTTTGACCTGCAATGTTTTGGCATTCAAAGATGCATTTTAAGCAGCTGTTAAATGAAGTATTATCTTAAACATTTGGAAAATCAGATAATGGTATATTTTTATGTTAGGATGATATTTACATTAGTAATAGTTGCATCGTAAAATTTAGCTTTTCCGAATTAGAGAGCTTCTTTACAAAGCTGTTGTTATATTCCAAGTTATTCATCAAGAATACGATAAAATACTCTGTAATGTATTCTGTTATATTTATTTAGTATTAATGTAAATTGAAAACGCTATTACTTTGTATATTTAACTGATTTTTAAACTTGCATTTGTTAAATAGCATGCAAATGTATTTGAAAAAAATACTGGCTGACGTGATTTGTTATTGGTATAGTTAAGAAATTAGAAACATCTCCAAAATTAATTTTCTCTAAATGTAGGAAATATATATAACGATTCTTTTTAAATATTTATATATTTTATGATTTAGTTTTTTCCTTATAAATATATCAAGAGTAATAATTTTTTATTTTTTATTATTGAACCTTTAGTATAAGAATCCTCTTAGAATGGTTTGTTAAATTTTATGAGTAAACATAAAATTCACATTTGTGTAGTAAAACAATAAATGCTTAAAACGTTTTAAATGTTATTGTTTCTATAAACATTATGAAACCTTTCTAAAACGGCAATCAAATTAGCTTATACTTTGTGAGGGAGAGACTTGCATTCATACTTCCAAGAAAGAAGCAAGGAATGAATATTTTTATACAATCGTACATTTTTCTATGAATTATCAAATTAATTATATACATACACCGGAATCCAAAACTTCATGCCATCTAACGTGAAATCCTGTTATATAAATTATAGATAAGGATTCCAGCTCTGCATTCATGGATTCTGTAGACGGGTTTCTTATACATGCGCAGTGTGTATGAAATGTCCTTGCGTAGATTTGTTAATTCGCTTATATTTTCTCGGTTGTGGATTATTAACATTTGCAGCAATTGTAGGATGTGATTCCATCACATCCTACAATTGCTAGATTGTCTTAATATCCGGTGAATTTGACAGAACAATAGATTTAACTATGGATTATGCTGACGCAATCCTAATTTATGTCGGGGATATTGTCTTATTGAAACATTCTATTGCCTTTTAGAAAAACAAACGTTACGATTGAATGTAACTAGTTCACATTTATGTTGATGTAGTCCATAAATTTCATGTTTTGTTTATGATAACCTCAGGCATTACGGATAGGCGTATAAATTTACGTCACGTTATTATTGAGCCCCCCCCCCCCTGAATAACCGATAAATTCTGATTCTATCCTCGATGAAATGCAAGAGAAGTCGGGTTTCATCTGACCTGGTAATACATTTCCTTTGATCAGGGTTCGATGTCGATGCAAGCGTAAATGATGATGATGTGCAATCATCAGTGGAATCTTAGTGAATCAAAATTAATGGATGCTGAACTATGAATTCCGAAACATATCTGCTTGCATTAAAATTTTCGTTTAATAGAGCCATAGAATGACAGAAATTGTACATGACAGAGATTAAAATTAATTAAAACTCAGTCTTTGTACCCGAAGAGAAAGTTTTCAGATTAGTTGCTGTAATTGCCTTTGGATTTGATTGCATTTCTGTGGTCGTCACTTCATTTTTATCAGGCTTTTCCCTATGCTTTAGTGTAAAGTTAGTTGTGTTTTTTTCTTCACTGTTTAATATTTAGAGTATTTGATTCAGTGGATAATTGATATTTTATTAAGTGCATTTTTAAAAGGTTGATTTCAATACCGAATACTATGGATCACTGATAATTTAAAATTGATTAGATTCCATTGTAAAATATATTTTATTAAAACTGAATTACTCAATCACTTATTTTTGTTATTATCTATATGATATTCAAATAGCTTCATCTTTGTTACATGTTTTGTGACACAAGAATTAAAAACAATGTTCATTTTTTATATCATATTTAATCATTAAATCTTTGTTGCAGGAATGTAGTCAGTATATATATGGTCTGTTACATTTCGAGACGTTCTCTCAAAGTTTATATCAGTGTGATGGGGAAAAGTGGGTTCAGTGGCATCCAAAAGTTTTTAATACACAAACAGATGCCGAAATTTTCCCATTGGATCCATCACTGGATCTTGACATTCCAGAAAAGGAAAGCACTGTCGCAGAGGAATTAACTTCAATTGAAGAAACCACAACACTTTCCACATTTGAAGTGGATAGTTGCATGAAAGGTAAAATCAATATGGCTGTTCACTTTTTTTGTGTGCTTAAATTTTAAGGTATAAGCCAGACAACTTTTATTGTGAAGTAAATAAGTATCGATGTTTGGAAACTCTTTTGAGCTGATTAAAATTTATTTTCAGGTTGGCAGATGTTTGAAAGTAAATGCTACAAATGGCATCGACCTTCTGCTACTTGGAATAAAGCTTCAGAAATATGCAAAAGTTACCAGTCTGGCGATTTAGTAATAGTAGAGTCTCTTGAACATAACAATTGGCTTCTGCAGCTTGCTCGGAATAAGCCTTTTTGGATTGGTATGTGCTAATCATCTTACATTTTTGTTATACACTTATGTTCCTATCCCTACAAATGTACGTGCATTTGAATATTTTTTGATGTTATGTTTTTATATATACTTGGAGCATCAGTGACTTATTTTCAATTGACGAAACAAATAGTTCCTTAAATTGAATATTACAGTTCTGTTTAAAGAAAATAGTGTTATAAGCGAACTTCCAAAGATATTTTATTTTTCATTGTATCGATGAATTTTATGGATCATCTTCAGATGTTTTCATAAAAAAATATCTTGAATTAATTTTTCTTTTTATTTGAAAAAGGAAGCATCCTTTATTTCATTTTGGTTTGTTTATGGAAGCTTTCTTTTCACATGTAAAAAAATGTATAAATGTATGTATTTTTGTTCATACTTGGTAAATTGATTTACTTAACGTCACTAGTTTGATAAATGTCCCTTTCACTCTAACTTTATTCATTAATTTTATTTTGATAAGTATTTTTTAAATTGTTTAAATTATTTTTAATGTATTATTCTGACGTTCATAGAGTATTTCAGGCGTGCAATAATTTATAACTTTAAAAAAAGATTCAAAATGAAAATTTTGTTTTTCTTTTTTGATAGTTTCCATTTTTTGGTATATAAATCTATTCTTACATTTACAAACTTGCTTTCAATTTTTATTTCAACATTTATAACCGTCCCTTTTTTCTTCTTCTTTTTTAGCGGTGTCTTGTATATGCTATTCCAGCGAGATAGAATTTCCTGTTATTTACACCACTATTTTTTTTACCCCGTTGAAAAACCTTTTAGCCATTTGAGTTAAAAATATCATTTAAATTTTCTCACTATTTTTACATTTCTTCATTCTAAAAATTCATAATGTTTTGGTTGTGCTAGTGAAAAGTGAGTTAATATACATATATATATTCATTTTTTGAAATTTTTAGGGGTATTTTACTGTTATTTTCAAGAATGAAAAAGATGTTTTTCTCTTACTAAGACTGATTGTCTGTTTTGATTATTCTTTTTAAAAATAAAATATTTCTGTTGTATATTTTTATCTTCTACTAAGCATTTTGATCCACTTGATTATGGGTATTATATATAATATATATATATACTATATATAATACCTATATATAGGTATGATATATAATTATATATCAATATATAATATATAACTAAATTGTATATAATATCTATATATAGGTATTATATATAATACCTGTAGCTGTGAATATAGGTATTACTTTGGTAAAACTTAAACCAGATTTTTTTCAGTTACAATTTTCTTAATGTAGAGAAATACTATATTTGTAAATTACTATGCAACATTAATTTTTTCTTTGTCTTAGTTGGAATATTTAAGTTAGTTATGCATTGAATGAGCCTGTCTACCGATATTTTTGCTTTTACTTTAATGAATGAGCGTGTTTCTAAAAAGACATGGTTAATATTTTGAGGAGCATTTTGATTGTATAAGGTTGTTGCATTTTTCTTTTAATTAGAAGTAAATTTGACAAATAAGTAGGTAATAATTGTGGTGTTTTAAGGATAGCGTTATTTACAGGTACAGTATTTTATGGATAAAAGGTTATTTGCCGGTACATTACACCTTCGGCCGGTTCACTTTTGATCCTGCAGTTAAGCTGCTTCGGTGAGGTCAGTACTCAGAAGGAGAGCAGAAACTCTTTGCTTTTGGTATCTCTTTTAAGTCTTTGTCACTTGGACTTGGTTAGTTGCACTAGATCAAGTGGAGTTAGTCACAGCAGGTAGAGTACATATGGATGGAACGTAATATACAATTTCAGAATAATTGCACTATTTTGAATTTATTTTTGATTTTAATAATTAAAAAGATTTTTAATGATTCTAAACAAGGTTTTTCATTGTGCTTAAGTTCTAACTATTTCCACTGCTGCTTCTACAAATATTATAACAATCCATTTTTAAAACCTGTTGTTGAGAAACAGAAATATCTTTATTTGACAAAGACCTATCATGACTTCTATTAACAGGTAAAAAGAACTAAGGGCCACTTAATGGTTTTTAGCAGGTTTATTGTCGATGTGTATGTAATAAACCTGCCTCTTAACTCTGAGAGGGTTTAGAGATTACTCATTCCTCTCTTTATGATAATTAGTCTCAGTAGCCCTAGAAGGTGAACTGGTAATGCATTGGGATAATTGGTAATGCATTGGGAAGGCTGCAAATAAAATTTGGTATTGTGTGAGGTTTTCCTGAAATATAATGGGGGATCGGATCTCTACCCAAATTCATTTAGGTCCAGAAACTGACGTTATACTATGGAAATTCCTTCTTATAGAACCAAGATGGTTGTGATCAGGAAATGTAACATTTATATATTTGGTTCCTGCCTCTCATATTGAAATTATTCTGCTGAAATTTCTTCAATGCAGACTTTCAAAGATAGAATTTATTAGGATGCTGATTGCTATTGAATCTCAGAAAAATGTATGACACAGTGCATAATGAGATTAGCATTTTCAAGGTAGCTCTCTCCACTAGGAATCGAAAGAAGGTTTTTCATACACCGACAAGAATATATGCCATTTTATTTCGTTTATTTTTTCCTAAATATTTATATAGAATAAAACAAAGAATGTTAAATGTAATAAAATAAACTAGTTGAAAGTAAAATGATTTCATGTTGAATAAATAGTCTGGATCAATGTTTTCTGACATGGTCATTCTGGAAATTACTCAAAAATCTTTGTCAATAGCCGAGGACGTTTAAAGATTCTTATAAGTTCTTCATTTCCATTCTCAGAATAAAAATATAGTGACATGCTTTGGTTATGTAAAGAGAGAGAGAGAGAGAGAGACAGACTGCAAGAGTTCTATTCTTGAATTAAATTCCCATGATTTTTTTAAATCTAAAAATATAAATCTTGATAAAAATTAGAAAAATTATTTAGAAAATTAAGATGATTAAAATTAATTTAAAAGCATCATTAAAGTAAATGCTTCTTTTTCCAATATTTTTTTATGTCCCCATTTTGTGATGAATTCCGAAGTCAACTTTCAAGTAACCATTTCATGCAGTACAATTATATACAGCCTCAATAAGAATTTATTACTGGTTTTTTATAATTAAAATAAATCAAATTGAGAATATAAGCATAGGACTTCAATTCAATAATCAATACTTATTCAAAAGAAAACACAAAAGTAGTTTACATATTAGTAGGATAAAAGTTATCAAGCCCTTAATAATTTTTTGACAAGATACTACAGACTGGAACTTCCAATTAATTTTTTAATATTATAAGCCTGCTGTCAGATCAGTAAATTCAACTTGTAGGATTTTAAAAATATTATAAAATACAGAGTTAATGCATAAATTACCTTTCCATGCTTGGCGGAAGCATCTGCAGCTAAAACGAATGAACGAAACCAAAGAATCTCTTTTCAAAATAGGCTGTTGAAGGCAAGAGGAGATAAATTCCGAAAAGAAATTTGTATCAAAAGTTTGAGATAGGAGGAATACTTTCACTGTGGGTGTACAGCTATAAATGAACTTGTGAAACTCAAAAAAATAATCTTTTATTCAGCAACATTAAGATCTTATAAACGCCTTGTAACATTTTAAATATTCTAACTGTTGCCTTGTAACATAACCAATAAATGCTAACACAAGCGGAATCATCTTCCCATACCTTCATTAGCCTCTATATGAAACGTGGTTTCATTTCGTTCATTCGATTTAGCTGTAGATACTACCAAACAGGGAAAATTATTTTATGGCTACCCTATATTTTTCATAATCTAAAACAGTTTAAATAATAATTTATATAAAATAATTTATATTATATTTCATAAAAATTCAACGTGTTCAATTGGATGTACCTCAAAACTACGAAGTTGAACTTATTGATGTTTACCAGAAAATCGATTATATTGTCTAATAAATTAAATCAGATGAACTGAAAACCAACATTCCAGACCAAATTAAAGGAAAATTACAAAGATTCGTAGATCTTCGACAAACATTGAAAATCTTACCAAGTTTTTGTGCTTATTATCTTACAAACGAATTCAAGTACAAAAATGTCATTTCAAAATTCATATAGAATTTAAATTCATTAAATTTAAGAAAATCTGCAAATAACATTTTAATTCGCAGATATAGTGTACTCACAAACAACACTTTATTCATAAGTACAGTGTCTGCAACTAATCATTTCCTTACTTTATATCTCTGTTAATGAAATCCCACTCTGATCTACTGTCCGAAGTATATGTGATCTGAATAAGTTGAAAGAATAAATTAGCCTTTGCAAATTCAAATTTTTTCAAATTTGAATTTGAATTCAAATGATTGAAGTTTGCATTCTATCCAGATTTAAATGGTACTGAACCACATGCTACTTTTCATTTTTATATAAATTTATTTATAAATTTATTTTAAATATATGTAACATAATTCCAATTATTTTTTCAAAATAAGTTTTTATTGATATTAATGTGATCATTACTGCATTTCAGGTTTGCATACTAAAGAAGGAACGAATTACTGGAGCTACAAGATGCCCAATGATGCTTCTTTTTTGAACTGGAAGAAAGGATTCCCTCGTGCAGATACAAAACTTAGATGCACTCTGGTGCGTGGATCTGGCTTATGGATAAATAAGAATTGTGAAACTCATGAGCATAGTTATATTTGTTCTATGCCTCTGTATGTTATAGACAGTCATGTTGTCAACTAGTGAAATGATGTGCCAAAGGATTAAAATATTCTACGACCAAAGCTGTTTTTGTGTATATGTATATACACATATTGAAATTAGGATACATTAAAGTATAATTGTAATTGTTACTTTTTGATATTTAATACAGGATTAATATTAAAAGCTTTTTGATATTTCGTTAATGTATGATAGATAGATAATTTTATGAAATATATCTTCCCTTGTGCTTTCTGGTACCTTTAATTCGTTTGAAATTGCATTCTTCTTTTAGTTTTCTATTATTACCAAGTTCTTTGATTCAAGCAATTAAGCTACCAGTACAAGCAAAATATGAAGGCTGTTGGACTTAATATGAATTTAATGTTTGTGTGAAAAATGTGTTTATTGGCCTTTGCCAAGCAACGAAGTGCAGTAAAGCAATAATAAACTGTAAAAAAATGTATTCTAAAATGGAGTTTTAGATGGAATTTTCTTACAAAATTCTAGTCGCTTTATTGAAATTTATTTGTTATTGTTTTGTAAGCTTTTATGCCTTTTTTTTTTATAAAAAAAACTAGTTATTGTTTTAGTTCTGAATATCATTTCCTGTATATTTTTTTTGTATGACAAGTATGATGAATAAATATTTTTTATTAAATTTGAAGAAGGTCATTTTTCTTATTTCTTCATTGATTACCATCAAGCTCTTAGTTTACACTCCTGTTTGAACAATCATAGGGTACATATATTCATTATTATTTAAAATTTTATTATTTCTGAAACGTATTTTTAATATAAAATTTGAAAGATTTATAAAAACTTGTATTATATCATATATGGAAATGTACAATTATACCTATGCTAATGACGGTTTCTTGGTGTAAAAAATGACATTAGCTTGGTAATACTTTTAATGGATTTTGGTAATTGGCAAAAGGTTTGTTGCTTTGCCTGCTGAATAATGGTTTATGCTCCATTCGATTGTAAACACTTTGCAGCTATTGGAATCGAATGTAATCTGAGGAATACCTTCATGATTTTCTGTATTTGCACTCTTCTGCGGATAACGCTATGAAACAATTTAATTATGCATCAATTTTTCTATTTAAACTTTTGTATTATTCCAAATGTCTGGGTAGATATGAACAATAATCTGTTAAAATGAATTAAAATTTTAATAGTATCTTATAGTTATACTTTATGTTACGAAAATAAATATAATTTTTTGTTAGATCAAAACAAACAATTGTTTGATATAATTTTATGTCAATGATTCCGCCTTTTTCATAACCATTAGCCTGTTGATCAAATCCAGATGTTTTTTTAAATGAGAAAATGGCAATTCCACTTTTTGACACCATTCACATTTCAAGAAATTTTGCATTGGCTTGATTAGACCGTGATTAGAAGATTATATGGGAGACAAATAAAATGTGTGATTGAGTATCTCCCATTCTAATTCTTAGATTTTATTTAAATTTTGTCTTTCCATGTATGGTGTTACATGCTCTTCTATAAAATGAAACTTTTTTTATTAACATATGCCGGATACTTTTGAATCAAAGGTGGATTTTCTATGTTTAATTGTTTTGAATAACTATGGTTATGATTGAAATTGGTTTTAATATCTCAAAATTGATTATGCTCCTGGCATTACCTTAAACTGGCAACAATATCTTTCGAAGATGTTAATCTGGGACATGTAATAGGCTTTGATTAGAAGAAAGTAATGGCTTTCTACGTTTGGGTCGTATTAGAGGAGCCATTTCGATGAATATCCATTGTTGTGTGTTGTCATATCCATTCAAAACATGATGAGAAATGCTACTATTTTATATAGTTAACCCCTGGGTATATTTGACTTCTGAGACTCGTGATGCATTTGTTTTGCTTTAGTTAAGAATGACGATTTTAATTCTGTCTCAAAATTACAAAATCTACTGCCTATGCTATTACTAATTGAGTATACCTCTCCCCCCTCCACACACACATTTGAGATACGGCTTGAAAGACAAGAATTCTTAGCAGATTCAAGCAAAGAAATAAAAGACTTGTTTTTCCTGATAATTTCAAAAGTAGATGTCGCAACTAACTTCAGCAACAAGTTGGGTAAATCTGAAAGTAATTATTCTGCAAAATGTAAGTAAGTAACAGTTATTTTAAGTTCTTTAAAATACTTCTATCATTACTTTAATTAATGGCAATTCATATTTGAATTAATGTTTGCGTAGAATGGATTTTGAATTTTAAGGAACCTGCAATTTATATAGATTGCTGTATCAAAAACTTCAAATGATATAATTTCGAATCCAGCAGCGTAAATACTGATACCGTCTCTAGAGCACTTTGTACTGGGAACTGTAAACACTTTTCGAATGTCGAGAAAAAGTGTGAACTGGAAGCAGATTTTTCAAATAAGTCGCTTTTAAAACGGGTTGGACAGCACATTCTGTTGCACTCTGGGCTTTCTCGTGGGGAAGCCATTAATTGGGAGTATTAGTAATACATCGTCTATGTCCAGCATAGTTAATGGAAGTTTTTTTCCCCCAGTCATGGTAATAAATATTTTGGCTCTTGTACATACTACACTGAAGAGCCAGAAAAACTGGTATGGTAGGTAGCATGCAAATAATAGAGGTTTTCAACCAATCAGTGTAACGCGATGAGGTTGACAGTGCGTATATAAGACAACAGGTTTTAGTTAACCAGTTAAGACAGACATTTTTAACGATGACTAATCCACGGCGCACGTGAGAGGGAGCAGAGTATTTTTGAAATAGATGAAATTTGGATTTCGCACCCTACCATTTCTAGCGTGTACCTCGAATACCAGGTTTCCAGCAAAACTTCACGTTGTGGCTTGGAAAAAGCTTTGATGGAAGGGGATCATCGACGCCTGAAAAGAATCTTTACTTGTTATAGGCGTTCAACATTTCCTCAAATTGCTGCGGATTGGAATGCAGGTCCGTCAACAAGGGTCAGTGTACGCACTATGCAACGTAACGTAACTGATATGAGATGTCACAGCCGTAAACCATCTCGTGTACCGTTGGTGATTTAGTGACACAAAGCTCTGTACCTTACCTGGGCTCTTTAAAGCCACCAATGGACTCTTAATGATTGGGAAAATGTTGTCTGGTCTATGGAGTCACGTTTCCAAGTGTATTGGGTGGATAACTGTATATGTCTGTGGAGAAAACTCCATGAATCTATGGATTTGTGGTGATTGCTATACATATAGGCCAGATAACATCACTCGGACCGAAGTGCACTTTTGGCCCAACGGATATGTTACTCGGCTACTAACCTGAAGATTCGGAGTTCGGGCCTCTCGCTATCTGCTTATCATCCCAAAGATTTATTATGCTTACAAAGAATTGTTCGAGCTGGTGGTGGCTCTGTGAGGGTAAGGGGCTTGTGCAGATGGTATGAAATGGGACCGTTGATATGTGTAGTCAGTGTCAGCAGGTCAGTGGGGCTTTAACATCCTTTCTGACCCTCTACATGCATTCATGTCCTGTGTACATTCTAACGGACGTGGACGATTCCAAAAGGATAATCAACCACCCCTCAGGTCTTCAGTAGCTACCGAGTGGCTTAAGGAGAATTCTTCTGGATTTCTTTCCTTCTCTTGACCACCTACTTTTGACATGCGCATTATCCTCAATATTTCGAATGGCTGCCCTTAGGAAATCTCCACCACCTCGCACTCCCATGGCTTTGTGGACTACCCTACAAGAATCATGGTGTGAACAGTCTACAGAAAATTTTTACTAATTAGTTAAATCCATGCCACGCCGTGCTTCGACACTTCTGCGGTGCTCGTGGAGGCTCTACACAATATAAGATAGGTGTACCCTCTTTTTTTTGCACTTCAGTGTATTATGCTAAAAGTACGCTTTATTCCTCTATCTATCATGGTCTGTCCTCCATGGTTTATTCCTCTATCTATCAAATGTGTACTTCACGCAGAACTGCTTGCCAAAAACTGTATAAGACCTTTGAAGTGGTGGAGATAGAATGATTATTTAGTTACCGAGAGGCTTATAAAATCGCCAAACCTTGGGTGGAAATTACGGATATACAATATAGTTGTATATCCGTGACAAAAGTAAAATACCTAATTTTATTTATCAGCAAGTCGATCTACAGTCAAGAAACAAAAATTGGTCTTATATTTTAAACCGAATAAAGAGGAAAGAAAAGAGAAAATCTATAATGCCATCACCAAAGATTTTTCATATTTTGAAGATGTACGCTATAACACTAAACAAAAGTTATATAAAATACTATAAATTAAATAAAATTATTTAATGAATGAAATAAAATGAAATATAGTAACTTTTTTCCAAAACTTATTGTTGCCACCTGTCGTAAAATAAAATTTCAAGAACATCAAAACCAAATAATGGGAAATTTAAACTTAATAGAAAAGAGATTGAAATAACCGGTACAAAGAATGTGAGAAGTTAAATTAAATTCTAACACAATCAAGACAAGGAAGTAAAGAAAAAAAATGCAATTAAAAAATACACGTAGCTAAGTCAGTTAAAGACCGGTGCAACATTTTCATATTTTGATAGAAAAAGCTCTCCCTGTATAAATGAACCTCAGAAGCTGGGGGGGGGGGAAAAAAATAACAGCAAAAGGGGCAGGCAAAAAAAGATATAAAATAGGCAAATAATTAAATAAATAAAGAATTGATAAATAAAGAATCTTTAATTAAAATAAATAAAGAAATGAAATCTACGAGCGCAAATTTCAAGTTATCATTTGCGAACATTATTATTTTTAAGTAATTATTTGTCTTAGTTAATTTAAGTCGTTAACAGGTTTAAATCGATGTGAAATAATCACGAAACTATAAGATGACACATGAATCGATATTTAGAAAATCGATGGAATTTTTTCATCTCAAAATCGATCGAGCTCCAAAACTTTGTTTGGTTGGTAGAAAAATTGAAAATAGAAGTGTACACACACACACACACACACACACACACACACACACACACACACACACACACACACACACACACACACACACACACACACACACACACACACACACACACACACACACACAAATGTGACAACCTTCTGCATTATTTTCTAATAACCTCCAATTTCTTATTTAACTATTTTTTAGAGATTTAAACTATGAATATATCAAAAATTTCCTGTGCAAGGTTAGAAAAATTCCATTAAAAACTTTCGAAGAGATTGTACGATCTATTAATAATAAAAGTATAAATGTGACTCGTGTATGTGTCCGTTATCGCATTACAAGTGAAAACATTTATATTAATGTTACAAAAATTGACGTAAATATACTGTAGAGGACGAGAGTGTATATTTCAAAGCAATTTTTCGACGCTTGAATTAGTTTTAATTAATCAAAAATGAAACGATATTTCAATGTTTTTAGAGATAACATCTGAAAATATTATCTGTGACAAAAATAGTTACATATTATATATTCTTAAATATCAAAAAATGTTCGTCTAGCATAGGATTTAAACACTCATATTTTCAGTAATATATTTTGTGTAGTTTCCCTCCAATTCTAATAATTTTTAAGAAATATATATATGTAGAAAGTGCAACAATAGTTTCATTTTTTGAAATCTAAATCAGACTAATTTTTTTATCAAACCTTTAGATATTTTGTTTTTCTTCAGTTGTGAAAGTTCAGATAACTTTTTAAATCTAAAATTTTACATTACTTTTAAGCAATGAAAAGATAGTAAACTATTTAAGGGCTGGAAAATGTTAATTTCTTTCTCTGCCTTATCTTAAGCATAAAATGATGTGTTGTTGCAGTGTTGTTTCTCATCTCCGTGAACAGCAGAGTTAGATCAGGTCCAGGAACTCATTCACCCTTAGAAAATGCAGTACCAAAAGGGGATCATGAATCAGGTCCTGTCTGGTAAGCCCCATACAAGATAAAATGCGACCAGGAGAGGCCTGTGCAGAAGAACATTTGGTACAGAGTGCGAACTGTTTATCACCACTAACAAAAGTCATTGATAATAGATGGCCACTAAGGTAACGGGTAAGTCAATTTGATCTCGTCTACTACTGCTTCGAAGCAGGGAGCCACCAGGGCTCTTACTCTGATACCATGGATGCATCGGTGAGACCATCCAAATGGCCTTGTGTTTAGAAAAAACCATGTAAGTAAGAGAAGCATCAGGTGTAGTGGTTCCGGCAGCACCAGCTCTAGCCAAACTGTCGCAATTTCATTTCCAGCAACGTCGACATGAGACGGAATCCACTGAAAGTGGATACGACGAGAAAGGGAAAGGATGTTTAGGTTCTTGAGTATCTTTGCGCTAGTACTGTTCCTTATATTATACCAATCGGCTAAGTTCTGGACAGCACTTCTATTGTCCGTAAAGACATACATCTCTTTAAGCTGCGGAAGCAACATGATAGAGTTCAGGCTTTCTAGACTTGCTATAAGCTCGCTTCGAAATACCAAGCAGAAGTCTGGATTTCTTCTCGGGATTTTAATTTCTAGATTCTGAAGTTGGATGTAAATGCCACTACCAGAACTGTCATTATCAAGTTTACTGCCGCTCGTGTACATAAGAACAGCTCCTTGGAGGCATTAAGGATTTTTTCAAGAGCTAAATGTTTGTTGCAGGATTAGATTTTTTGACATATTTACTAAAAGTACATAAATTATTTAAGATATTTTCATAATTTCTGAAGCTATAGATTTTTACTGTCTTGTGTACATAGTATAGAGACAGTACAACAATCGTCAAAAAATTCAAACTCGAGATTTTGACGAATCTCCAAGTTTTAGAACTCCACGAGTTTAAAAAACACATTTTTGGAAGATGTCAGATCGTCTGTCTATCTTTGGAAAAGATAACTTAAAAACGATTTGAGATAGACGGTTGAAATTTGCTAAACGGTTTTTACGCCAAAGTTGTAGATTTCTATCAAATTGTGCGTGAAATCTGTACAGAGGCCGTCCTGCTGTTTGAATATAAGTTAACACAATGACGTGGTTGGTAGAGCGTTGGACTTGTACTCCTTAGGTTACGAGTTCGAAACTCACCGGCCAAAAAATCCCCGAGTTTGTGGCTGCTGGAGCTCATAAATTCGGCCGTGGTCGCAAAGTCCTCCATGTCGAGAGAATATCACTGGGGGTACTGGGTCAGAGTTGATCTTTCTCTGTTCCAGGTCTAAATTACGATCAGCGGAAGAATGAATGAATATGCATGTGAGGTGATTGCTATACATATAAACCAGCATTAAATACGACAAATTGTTACATCACCACCAACACTTCACATAAGTATCGTTCGCCAAAACTCACTGGGGAGATACTCTGTGGTGATTGCTATACATATAAACCAGATAACATCCCTCGGACCGAAGTGCACTTTTGGTACAACGGATATGTTACTCGGCTGCTAACCTGAAGATTCGGAGTTCAAACCTAGCGCTATCCGCCACAACCTAAACATGAATGAAATACACCCCCTAAAAAGGGTTGTGACGTGTATGTAGCTAAGTCATACTCTTGGCCCTAGATGGCGCTACTTGTAAAACAAAGAGACTCATATCTTAGGCTTAAAATCTGCTGATCGTATCAGTGGAGGCTTGTCCATGGCAAGTGCCATTAGTAACAACAACAAAACGAGGACAGCTCGATAAATAAGATTCGGTACCCAGATTTAACACCTATAGTCAGGGCCCGACTTAGTCTAGTTGGGGCCCTATCTGCTTCACTACTTTAGTAATGAAGAACATTCACTAAAAAAGGAAACGTAAAATAAAATTTTTATTTGATTTGGGGGCCCCCCACTTATGTGGGGCCCGGGGCAACTGCCCCGTATGCCCCTGTTTTAGTCAGGCCTTGTCTACAGTGCAGAGACCTGTCAATTTTGAGCCGCATCCAACTACGGGTTGAGTCTGTTTGTATTTTCAGAAGTAAGTAAACGTTATAATTAAAACTTAAGCTATTAAATATTTGACATTCGGTATGAAATTAGTACAATTGCAGTTTTGAGTCAAATTTTTGTTTTAGTCAGTTGTGAAAAACGTTTCTAAAATATAAATCAGATTTTCGGATATTATTAACTCATGTCAGGGATAACAATCGCCAAGTATCCTACAAGAATAACATAATAGATTTAGTAAAAATGCTAAATTCGTACCAAAAGTTAATATTGTACACGTTCTGTACGTATGTAAAGCATTCTCGTGCATGATAAATTTATTAGAAGTTATTTGGGGAGACTACTTTCCCTGGTTTAAACTATTTATTTCATATACAAATCGCAGATTTTTTATTTTGAGATTTAAAAAGTCTGTTTATATTAATTTATATTATCAACTGTTATATATTAGATATTATTATTATTATTATTGATATTCATTTATACTATAGATCAGATCGTGTGCATAATTTATAAATATCTGATAATGCTCATGCTCATTCCAGAAAATTAGCAATCTTTTTTTAATAAATTATTTTAATTGTATGAGACATATTTTAGGAGTTTTACCAACAGAAAAACCTCAGAATAAAATTTTAACCTTTGAAGTCAGCAGAAGTATCCATGGAATAGGCAATGACTTTTCAGTTGTCTAGAAGAACCTGTGAAATGTCCATTGATTTTAACAAGACAAATAAAATTATACTTCTGTAGTAGTTGCCCTATAATGATTTTGACACGACTCCAATTCTCTCTCTCTTTCTCACGCTATAGTTTCTTTTTCTCTGAAAGATTTTTTTAAAATGATTTTGGGACTTCTTCTAGACAGACGTGAGCTCCATAAATACTCACAAGAGCCAAACTTAGAGTTCACAAAATTCACGGTCTGATTTGGAGGCGACTATAGCTCTCTCTCTCTCTCACACACTCACACAAACACTCTACAATTTCTTTTTCTTTGAAAATTGATTCAAAATGATTTTGGAATTTGTAAACAGACGTGACTTCCATGAATCTGTCAAATTGGGATTCACAAAATCTGTGTCAAGATTCCAGCTCTATCTCTCTCACTCACACAAAAACTCTACAATTTCTTTTTTTTGGGAAATTTGATTCAAAATGATTTTGAGACATCTAGTCATACCCGAGCTTCATGATTATTCACAGTTACCAAACTTAGGATTCACAAACCCCAGTTGAATCTAGATGCTAGACTACATTTCTAAAAAGTGATCGTATAGCTTAGATTTTGTGCATAATTTATTCTAGACCTGTATTTCGAGGAATTAACTTCGACAGATTGAATGATAAGCGTGATCACATGGCAGCAATACACATCACTGTTAGATGACACTATTGTTCCAGTTCTGCAAGCATGTGAATACCTTTCAAATATAATCCTCTAGCAAGACTAATAATATGTTGTGCTAAAGATATTTTGAAAAGATACTTTTCTGCAGATTTCGGTCATCAGCAGGCACTTTCATCATATGTGACCTCTCGATTCCTTGACCATAATCCATGCGATTTTTGGATTTGAGATAATTTGAAATATTTTGTGCCCCTGAAAATTCAAGGTCTTTACCTGATCTTCACGGTAGCACTTCAGGCACATATTCAATATTTCCAATCGCGCACTTTGTTCAAATGGTGAATATGCGATCTTGCAATATCAGATGGCGTTGATGATGATAGATATCATGTGCGCATGTTTATTTACAATCAGAGTTATACAAGATAAAGTGTAGCTAAAAGTGCAATGAATTAATAAAATTTTCTTTAGAAGTCAAATTTCAAACTTGAAATACTAAAACTTTTCTTAAGTTTATTATGCCACTTAAGTGATCGAAATTTTCAATTGCACACTACACTCAATTGTGCAACATGCGATCTTACGATTATAGCTAGTAACTGTTAGTTAGAGTTACCATCCGAGTTCAAAGGTTTAAGTATATTTATTCAAAAAGCAAAGTGAAATTTGTAACAAAAGCATTTCTTTTTGGGGAGCATCAACAAACCATTTTCCATATCATAAATTCAATGTGTGAATCTTTCCGAAAATAGATAATCTTTGATGTTGAAAATTGGAATCGTGAGATAAAATGAGAAGCACTTTAAATAATTAATTAATTCATCCATTAATCATTTATCAAAAAAGTGATAATAAGTTAGTAATTTATATCATTTTTAAGTTTTCGCACGTATGCTTAACTTGTAAAATGTTACATTTTTTTCAATTATGTATTTTTCAGTTGTACATTGAAGGCTAAAATTCTTAAAATTGTTTCGTTTTATCATTATTTTTTCCTTCAGAAAATTTCTCAACTAGAAAATAACTATCCATTTAACAGAAAAAAAAGAAATGTAGACGAAAAAAAAAAATGCTTACTACAATAAATAAAACAATTCTGGATTTATCATTATTTTCTACCCCTTTAAAAACTTTATAAACAAAGAACCATATACTCTGCGCAGTATAGCCAAATCCGACTCTTCAGCTATCAAACTGAACTCACACATCCCACCTCCATCATTAGCAAATAAATCGAAAAGGCTGTACTTCTGAGTCTCTTGACAATAGTAGAAAAAATGAGTTGAAAATAGGAGAAAACGACTTTTCGCGAGTAGCTGACCTGCTGCCACCTAACGGTTAAATGTTTCTTTTCCTCTTGACTCGCACACAAAGCAGAATAGCTACAATTACAGTTGGAAGACCAACATAGTACGCTTCGTCACAGTTACCAGGTGAGCAGTATTTTTGCTTGTGCACATTCAAGTTTATCAGCTGACATGTCTATTTACTAATCTATTGCACAATAATTATTGGAAAATGTGAAACGTTTATTCTAATAATTAGTTTATAGATATCCTATTCCTTTGTTCAATAGAAAGGAATTTATGCCTTTTATGCTAAAATATGCTTTGATTAATACTATTAGTTAAACTTATCTATGCAATAATTTTATTTGAAAGATTGTTATTGATCCTACATTCTGTGGTGACCTGAAATTTGCATTTTTTTTCTTTTCAAAACTGATATCATTCTAATTTTTGTCATCAAATATATTCGTCACGATATTCATAACTTGTTCGGAAATCAAAATCAACTGTTGTAAATACTTCTAAAAACTTTATGTAATGGAAATTCTTCTTGACTGACATTTAAAAAAGGAATTATTATCAAATATATTATAATCTTATTCAGCTGATGAGTGGAAAATTTTAAAATTTATATGAAATGCTACCTTAGTTTAATATATAACTGTATTTATAAAGTAAATATAGTGCAAATTAGACAGAAATTAATTTTTATAATATATTATTAATTTTA
>JAOUZG010041943.1:153719-167203 GCA_026289955.1 Argiope argentata
ATAATACATTAATTAAATATAATGTTTATCCTTGGGTCATATTTATTAATGTGAACTGCAATACCTATCATTATATTATTAATATAAAATAATATATATTAATTTATTTACTAACATCCATAGACATAATAATTTTGATTTCAGACGGCAAATTTTCATTAGTCATCCTTCGCAAAAATTTGAATCTTCACATTTTGTTGTCTAGTCTAATAATATTTAAAAAGCGACAAAGTGTCACTCGTAACATTGGTAACATGTTTGACCATGTATTATAAATTATTTATTTTTCGTGAAATTTTAAAATTTAAGATGTCAAGAAAAACAAAGTTGCTGCTGTCAAGTAAAATCTTTAAAAAATGACTTAGAAACTTTTATTATTTGAGTATGGAATTATATTTCACTATAATAATTATTGTGATAATTAATAATATAGACCAACACTTATTTTGAAGCCAGGAGTCTTTGATTGATTTTATGAGTAATTGATGTGTTAAAGGCAAAATGCCAATATTTCCTCGATAGTGGATATGACAGTAATGTCATATCTATCAGTATAGATATGACACAACTGTTTATAGGATATGGCAGTAGTGTCATATCTATCAGCATAGATATAACATAACTGTTTATAGGATTTGGCAATAGTGTCATATCTATAAGTATAGATATGACACAGCTGTTTATAGGATATGGCAGTAGTATTATGTCTATCAGTATAGATCTGACACAACTGTTTATAGGATATGGCAGTAGTGTCATAGCAATTCATTATCATATTAAACTGTGCTTAAGTATAGTAATTTTTTTTGACAAAAATCATTTTAATTTCTGGAAATGCACAGAAAAACTCCAGCAAATCTACTATAGTTTAATTAGAAATTAGAAGAATCCAATAATCAAAAAGGTTTTTAAAAAATGTCACATTCGAAAAGCTCGTTTTTTTTACATCCTTTACCAAACTTTTCTTCCATCGAGGATTTTCAGAATCCAATTATAATCTATCAATATATGAGTTTCTTATCTGTTTTGGTGTAGGTTCTCGGAGGCTTTTACGTTCTGAGGAAATCATTTATCTTGTTTTTCGGTCATATCGTCAAGATTTTGAAGGAAATGGTCAAAATGGTGTCGGAAGTCGTGACTTATATGCTGATATTACAACCAAGGTCTTTGCAGCTATTAAGCACTAATGCATATAACATGGTTGCCAACCTTGGGGTTGCCCAGAGAGCTCTTAACAGCAAGAAGAAAGTAAATCCAAGATTTTAGCGCTATATTATTTAAGGAATTCAGGAAATGAGGATCATTTATGAGCTGTCTGGTTTGGAGACGAAAAAAAAGTTCAGTTTTCGCTTTTAAGTTTTTCGGAACTTATTTCAGGCATCTATTTATGAGATTATGCATGAGAAACAAGGTCTATTCTGATCGATCGCTTTCATGAACTGCTTTATATTTCCTTGCTTTACATACAGTGGAAATAATATGATTTTTCCTCTCTCAACTAAAGGTTTACAACTGTTATTTTTTCTAGTGTTTAATTCTTTTTGATTTTCTTGCATGCGAAGCATAGAGAAAGTATTTTAATCATTAAACAAATTGAACTCGATATTTTGACAAATTTCACATTCCAAGTCTTTGAACATAATAACTCAAAAAAGCTTTGAACTAGATGGATGAAATTTTGTATATGGACTTTCAACCAAATTTGTCAGCATTTATCACATTTTGAATGAAATCTATCAATGAAAGTGTGTTTGTCTGAATGTTCGAGTACAAGCGAACTCGTTAACTACAAATTGTAAAGAGCTCCATGGATGAAATTTGGTACACAGGTTTGGCATCCGGAGTACAGATTCTTATCAAATTTTGAACCTAATCAGTAAAAAGATTAAATGTATGTCGCATTATATAAAAGACAATATTTTCGCATGTACATAAATGCAATAACTCATAAACTCAACGACTATGTATTGACTATGACTGCGACTCAGTCGCTATGTATTGACTATGAGCTACTCAAAGACTCAATGCATATGTCTTATCTATGCAATGAATATGTCTTTTATTCTATGTCAAATTTTGACATAGAACAAAAGACTGATTGCCAAATTGACATATTGATAGACAAACAATTTACAAAACGCATATAAATCTGTAAAAAGTCGCATTTACGCTAAATATCAATATTTCGTGAATATTATTCGAAAATTCTGTGCAAGAGATTCGCAGCCTTACCTAAAATCTGCAATTTTATGCCGGGATGAGGGTGATAAAACATTTATTTTAGAGTATGTGAGGACTTTTTGGGGAGATAACTCCTGCTGGCTTATACAATGACATTGTTATTCTACAGGCACAAAAAAGTATGGCATTTCATGTCATCCTCTTGTTGCCCAAGGTGATAGCTAACCACATTTAAGTCCTCATATACATCCACTTATTCAATTCCTACTATTAATTCACGCTCCCCCTGTATATATTTATATATCTTGTTCATATTTTCAAATACTAATAAAATGCTTTTTATTCATCCACTGAAGTTCAAATACATTTTTTTTAAACTTGTAGTGGATTGCACTTGATGTGAATACAGTTTTTTTAAATATTAATTTATTAATTAAATTTAATAAATTTTTAATGCTTTAAATAGAGTTTTAGTAATTTGTAATAAAAATTCAAATCAACAGGCAGTAGCTCAATCGATATTGTATTTTCAATCTGAAAATCAATTCTATATTTTTCCCGTGAAAGTGAAGAAAGTGATTTCAGTTCTCGCGAAAATCAATACTTTTTTTGATAAATTATTTATATTAATTGTAATAATTTAATAAAATGTTACTAAAAATAAAACTTTCCTTTGTTGACCTCTACTACGAATTTTTGAACTTTATATTTAAAAGCAAGATGGAGTTTTTAATGATAAAGACATTTTAATTTTTTGACATAAGATTGTCTATACTTGGCTATCGATTACCTTTAAATTTAAAAGCTTTGCTATGAGAAAGTCGGATTTTGATCGCTTGCAGAACTTTTTTTTTGTTGTACTTTACTAACATATGATTGCATACATATTTATAAAAGTTTAGGTAGCACATATAAAGACACTGACTTTTACAGCTATAATTTCATTCATTTTTTTTTACAAAATATCTTTGCATTTTCCTCATTTAAATAATTTATATTTACATTATTCCAGCATTTGTGGAACATTTCAATATTTTCATGAATTTGTCCATAGTATGAAATATTATTTGCAAATATTCAATAATTGGTAATATCTCAAAAAACTGAAATAGTAAACTGGGACTGAAGACTGGGGTGATTATTTTTGAGTTCTTTCTTGAATATTCACCTCGGAAAAGAGTAAGATTTTATTCTAATTATGAATAAGCTATGATATTTTATCTGAATTTATTGCATTTGATAGAATTTAAAATAACTGTTCCAATGACATCGAATTAAAGATTTATCAACTTTAATTCGGCAGGTTGAACTAAAAAGATAAGTTGATGAACTTAACTGATAAGATCTTGTCTCATATCTTATTTTTCCTTTTGATAGCCTATATTTTGTGAAAAAAATATTGTCACTTTTTTTCAAAATTCAAAAATCAAAAATCGACGTATTGAATGTTTAGAATAAGCGATTTACTGTAAAAGGCTTGCGACTCTATAATGATTTTAAAAATAATAATAATGAATTTAAAAAATCAAAAATCAAAATGAATAAAAAAAATCAAAAATCAAAATGAATAAAAAAATAGGAATAAAAAAAATAAGTATGAATAAAAAAATAAAAAACCAAAATGAATAAAAAACAAAAAGGAATAAAAAAAATAAAAAATAAGTATGAATAATAAAAAATGAAAATGAATAAAAAAATCAAAAATAAAAATGAATTTAAAAAATTAAAAAACAAAAATGAATAGTAAAAAAATAAATAATAAGTGAATTAAAAAAATAAAAATAATTAATGTGTACCAACAGAAAATGAACTACAAAGAAATTCTAAAACTTCATTATAATAATACCTTACAAGATAAATAAATCGCAGTAACCGTTAATAGGACTTTGATTATTATGTTGCGACTTCATAAAATCAGAGACATTATTATATATTTTATCTTCAATTACATGAAATAACAAAAGGAATTATTTCATAACTAAAGAGACAGAAGAATGAAACTGCTATTTTTGTGCAATCTATAGAAACACAAAGCGCTGAAAAGTATTCATGAAGGAAAAAAAAATAGCAAAGTGTAAAAAAACACACCCGAATTTTATTCATGGAGTATGTTGAAAATCTAATTTGCCTATAGAGTTTTTTCTCCAGTCGTAACATGACGTATTCTAGTTCTAAAACGAGAACAGTGGATCAAAATACGCGGAAAATAATGGCGCTTCAATCAATATCTATTCCTGATCTTGTCTTTGAACTATCAGTTTCCAATACAAATACGGGCACATATCAGAGTCATAAAAGAAACATTAAATGTACATTTTTTATTTGCGTGAGAAAGACATTTCTCTCTCTCAGGCTGTGTGGCATTTAGATCACGTTTAAAACCTTGTTGCCATCAGCAATGATAATATTTTGATCAAAATTTAAAAATAATTTTTTTTTAGTATCTAACTCTCAACTGTTATTTTATATGGATGATAGTAAAAAGTCCAAAATTTCCACTTTGCAAATATTATCATATTTATCCTTTTACCCTCGGAAAAGCAACCCGATGCATACTTATTCGTTTAATACAAGGAATTATTTATTGTTCCAAAAAATAAATATATATAATTGTTTTAAGTTGAATTTCCTGAAAAATTAATCTACATCTCTTTACTATTTTTTAACCGTTTCTAACAATAAAAATTGATAAACAAATAAATAAAACATCAAAATGATGCGCGATCTTAAATGGTGAATAAGAGACACCAATTGAGTGTAAAGGGCTAAGAGATAAATGATAAACAAATAAATATGTAGTATTTTTACAGGTACAAATATATATAAGGTAAAAAATTTAGAACTCTAGCTGTGGTTAAATAGTTAAAAACTTAAGGTTCCTACGTCGGGGAAAAAAAATTCAGATTCGCATTTAAAACTGAGAGCGAAAATGCAAAATCTTATTCCATTGTTTTGCTCTTAATAACGATTTCAACAACTGGTTGCAGAGATTTGTGAAATAAATATTTTCCGATTTCAATAATCGAATGTTTATAAAATGAAAACCCACATTACTTCGGAATAATTCTTTGTTGCTTGAATTTAATTGAAATCCTTTGGATTATCCTCTAATTTATGTTAGAATCAAAGTTTATATAGGATATTCCCTCTAACTGTAATCCGAAGCAATTTTCTTAACCTTTAGAAGCAGGTCATTTTCCAATAGGGGAAATGTTTTGAATAAAATGAAGAATTATACTTTATGCTACTCGAATCAACAAATGAATTACCGAAGAAGTTATGAATTATAAATTTTAACACAATCATCCTTAACCATATTTAGAAAAATATTTTTATCTCACTAATATATTAAACAAAAAGGTTTCACTTTTCTGCAGCTAAAACTGCTCGAATTACAAAGTTTCGGATTTCAGTATTTTAAGTCAATTGACTGGTTGATCTTCCTCGAAATGGTCAAAAATTGTCTGAAATTGCGATTTTTTAATGCAATTTAAAATATTTTTTCAGCAAGAAATATATGTTTATTGGACAACCATTTAAGTGGGAAATTGTGGGAATTGGATGGACCATTGAATAGTTGAGGTGAGTTATAACTGTTGTATCGAATTACATTGTTTTAGATAGAGTTAATTTTAATTTAAAAGTTTTTAAGCCTATATTTGACGTACATTTGACACATGGGCACGATGGTTCAAATTCACATAATGTACTGGCTCTCATTTCTCTCGGCAATTCTTTTTTAAGAAATGAATCTCAATCACAAAATTGAAAAATGCTGACATGTTATGCGCAACACCCATCCATTTTAACTTTGAACTCACCTGGATTTGACCCTTTGTACCATAAACGATAAATTGGCGTCCCGGCTGCAAGAATACAACAAACCATAAAGGCGCACGAAATGAGCACCTTTTCGCATTTATCGTTTCATTTAAACATTGTGTTATGATTTCCCATGGAAAAGCAGGAAGTTACTGAAAATAGAACAAAAGTTGACAAATATATAGAAAAATGTCTATGAATGAACATTTTACAGCTTTGAAAAAGTACATCAACCTAATGAATGAACAACTTCATTTGGTTGATGCACTTTTATTAATATGCAGAAACTTTCCATTCTTTTTCAGTGTGCTTTCTAAAAGTAGTCCCGTTATTGTCCGCCCTTTAGATCATTCACCTGCATTTGTTTATTCCATTTCATTTGCTTGATACAATTCGACTCATGTGCAAGAGGTTTTTGACAATTTTAAAGAAAGAAGCAGATGTCCCATTTTCGTTCATTGGACAACTCGCTTTTATGGATCCGTTTGAATTTCTTCGAGCTTCAAGCTTTAAATTAACTTTTATCTAATTTTCTCTTCTGTATATCTGGATAGCAGCGTTATAATAAAAGTGCGAGTAAGCAATTTTTAAAAGAATTATTTTAAATGCTTTCATTCAAAAGGTATAATAGCATTTCATAATATTAGCAATATTCGTAAGTAATTAATATTCATATTTTTCAGCTTATATGTAATTTTATTACAAAAGTTACTCGAAACGAATTAAATTATGAATAATATGAATCATTATGCCAGATTCCGATGACGGATTGCCGTTTCAGATGACGGACAATCAGCTTGTATACTAATTAATTGAAATCCAGATTTATCATCAACATCGAAAAGGTAAAACTAGTTAAAGATAACTTTCCTGATAAGACATTCTCACAATCTCATTAACACTTTCAATTTAGTATGGTTAAATTAACATTACTTTCGGAAGACAAAAACAGATTAGCTTGGAATGGTTGTAGAACTGTGGTAATAATGACAAGGTATTGGAATGACCTTAAATGTGATTGATTCTTCTTTATTCTTGAAAGATTCGTTATATCTTGGTTACTTTGTGAAATGTTACATTCCATTTTAAATTTTTAAAAAATTATGTCTCCTAGAGGCTATTAAAAGTTACACAGCTACCAGAGGTTCTGGGCATCAAGAGAACTTTGAAATAAAAGAGCATAGTTATTTAAAATTTCAATTTTTAATAACTTGATTGATACAATGATCTTCATATTAACTTCGTTCTTGATCATATTATTTTCATTCTTAATTTTCATATTATCTTCATTCTTAATTTTCATATTATCTCCATTCTTAATTTTCTTATTATCTTCATTCTACATCATATTATTTTTATTAATCTTTATATTATCTTCATTCTAAATCTTCATATTATCTTCATTCTAAATCTTCATATTATCTTCATTCTTAATATTCATATTATCTTCATTCTTAATCTTTATATTACCTTCATTCTTAATTTTCATATTCTTTTCTATATCACAAGGGAGAATGCTTAGCTTTAATTATTGTTTTTTAATAATTCCCAACCGATTCATTTAAACTCTTTTCTGGTTTTAATGTTTTTTACACTAGTTATAAAATTTCAATTTTATTAATTTAATCCAATCAGTGACCACTTCTAGCAAAACACACCCATTGATTGGCCTGCCTTCTTTATGTTGGCCAATGAAGGAATTTTATATAGTCTAAAATAAAGACTCACTTAATTTTAGTTTTAGAAGAGGGTTTTTTTGTTTAAAATGTCAGCTTATTAAAAACATTTAATTAAATATAACCAATATTAGCAAGGGATCAGGTAGAAGATTTTAATTCAGATTTTTTTTATCAGCGCCTTCATTAATTCAAATAACGCAAAATATAAATTTTCATCTCATTTAAAGTATTTTTCCAATTCGAATTGCATGTTTGTTTTTAGAAGTTTAGAGAGTAGCTAATGGTCGCCATTGGGGTATACCTTTGAACTATTTTATTTTCACTCTTCTCAGAGGGATTTAAAGCATTTTCTTTTGAGCTTATCAGCTCCAAACGTATCTGATAAGAATTTTTTAAATCGTCTTGTTGGACTCGTAGCCTCCTCAGTAAACTAATCAAAAGTTGATTATTGAAACTTAGCTATAGAAATACAATTAATTGTTTAGAAAATAAAAATAAGACGTTTTGGTGACTTTTTGATTTTTTGTACTCATTATGACTAGAGCAGTTATTATATAATCGAGTTGGATTTCTGAAAAAAAAAAATACCAAATTTTATGGGGGGGGCGGTGGACTGGTGATAAGGTCTCGGTTTATGAACCTTCGGATTCGACACGCGATTTCGCCTTAGAACTGTCGTGTAACTTAGTTGTGTGAACTTTTATATTAATGGCAATTGGCAAATCTTTAATTGCAATTGGTCTGTTGCACGTTAATTCCGTCAGGATCAAGCGTCTTCCCGCTGGTGGGGTGTAGAGAGGGATGTGCCAGCTCAGGTGTCGTCCTCGTCCTCTGACCACGGTTCAAAATTTAGAGGTCCATCCCATAATAGCCCTAATGTTGCTTTACAACGGGATTAATATAACTAAACTAAACCAGAGCTTCTACTGATGCTTGTAACAACTTCGTAATTAAGCATAAAACAGTCATTTAATTTTTCTATTGATTGGGGAAATTCCATAATTTTTTTTATTACAAATCCTAGAAGTTTGGCTATGGCGCCATTATATATCTAACCTTATATCTCAGTAAAATATCAGAGACACAAGAAAGGAGGCAAAGCATGGATTAGTATTAACCGGGATGCATTGTGTGGAAGTTTGCTACATTACACCCGATTACCATCATTATTGAAATAGATTTGTTATGGGATTTAGGAAATCCTTCATTGAAATAGAAATTGAACATTAATTAAAGTGTTTTCCTTTCTCCAGTTAAATTCCTCCCTCATGCAATTAGAATAAAAATGTTTACGCTGCCAAACATTTTGGTAGTCATACTAGACTCTCCAACCCGCCTTAAGGCACACGGAATAAGCCTTACAATTAAATGAACGGATCACCTCCACAACAACAATGGCGGGAACTGTGGTTGAGTCCTAAGGGCCATCACCGGCTACTGTACAACTCTTCCTGTAGGAAGTACGTACCGTCATCGATAGGAGGAGCCTAACCTCCATCTATTTGTGTATTCTTCACGGTGGCGAGATCCAACCACCATACCAGAAGCATCTTATACTCATTTCGAGGTGTCCCTTAGGAGGGAGAACACATTTTGGCAGAAATGTTCTCAGGCCTTAAGTACTAAAACTTATCAACTAAACTTAGAATTAAAACTTATTATTCAACACTATTAGCTACCTATCGTAATTAGTGTGTTTATTACAACTGATGTAAGGGTTCTGTAAGGTACTTGAATAATGTTTAAGTTATTTCAATGTAAATGCAATAATTTAAGCATGAAGCGTGATTAGAAAAAATATCAAACTATCAAAAGAGATAATTGAATAAGTAAAATACCTACAGTTTTGAAATTCTTAAAATTTTATCTAGACCATTATAGAAATATATAGCCTTTCTGCCTTACAAATTTGGGAATTTTTGTGTTAAGTACAACGATTAATTGCTAACTACTTAATTTAACTTGTTTTTATTTTAAAGATATACTTATTTTGAGGAACAAAAATATTTATTTGATTATGACTAAAATGTCAGTATTCCAAACACAACCTTCCGGTTGATATCATTTCGTTTATATAATTGAGAGATGATATTAATATATGAGGACAGTATAAAAGGTATTCGATCATTTTCCAAAAAATACTTTTTACGTGATGGCATTCGGACTCCAATGCCCTCCAAAATAGGTTTCTTGCACCGTCAGATACTAGCTCACAGATTCTTTTTCTGCTTCTTTCATGTTTTCTAGAAGGCATTTTTGGAATTGTGTTCATCTTGGCCGTCGTGTTCTCATTATCTCTTTCTTATTCTTTAAATGGGATCCTTTCTATATTATCTTAAACTCGGAAAGAATATTCTTTAAATGGGATCCTTTCTATATTATCTTCAACTCGGATTGAATATTCTTTAAATGGGATCCTTTCTATGTTATTTTCAACTCGGAAAGAATATTCTTTAAATGGGATCCTTTCTATATTATCTTCAACTCGGAAAGAATAATCTTTAAATGGGATCCTTTCTATATTATCTTCAACTCGGAAAGAATATTCTTTAAATGGGATCCTTTCTATATTATCTTCAACTCGGAAAGAATATTCTTTAAATGGGATCCTTTCTATATTATCTTCAACTCGGAAATAATATTCTTTAAATGGGATCCTTTCTATGTTATCTTCAACTCGGAAAGAACTAGAAGCAGCAAAGAGCTATGTCTGGAAATTAGGTAAGTTGGCGATTGTCTAGGAATCCATCAAAAATTTGGAACTCTTTCCAATGAATATGCTGAAGCATTGAGACATGGTACAAGTTTTTAGCCATGCAGATGTCTGGTTTTTGCGTCGAATTGCATTATGATATCTGCTGAGAATTTCTCCATGGTATTTTTTGTCACTGCCAGATCAATGCCAATAAATCATATCTCGCAACAGCAGCTGCATTGCGAGCGGTTTGTGAGCTCACAGAAGGCTGGTCTGTCTTCACTGATGTGCGCCATTTTTAAATCGGTTGAATTACTCGTTAATTTTAGTTACATCGTTATCAAAAACCTGCCAAATCTTACGAATTGTTTCGCCTTTTAGAGTCACAAAGCTTTGAAAGAATTTTATTCAAGACACGCTTTTAATTCACTTAGTTACCTGAAGAGAAATTAAAATATCCAACGAACTCGTATGACAGCCATTCATCAGCGGTCACAAAACAGCGACTCTTGAATACAGAAAAAAAAATCAAGGATGCACTTTGAGATAATTTTGTTCTCTGTGCCTTGTGATACCAGCTAAGCATCATTATTGTGCGCAGGAAAATTCAAGATTGAATACTTTTTAAGCAACCCTAAAAATGCATACTTTAGAGAGACTAATAATCTTGTGCAGACTCTGTTTTTTCTATTCCTAAACCAAAACTATCTATAGGAGTTTAAATGCGAAACTGTATTATGTTGTACCTATGGCTACCAATTTTTTTTTGTTCCCTTTAAATTGTCTGAGGTACAGAATATTTTGCTTAGAGTAAACTAGGGATTTCCAGCCAAGATCTCTAACTCAGATTGTGAAAATAGGTGTCGTTTCTGTATTTCATCTCCAATTCATCCTTGACCATATGGTTTGTCACAGGACATTTCAGTTCAGGTCCTCAAAAATCATTGCGATGGAAAGAAGGTAAAGAGAGCTTAAAAACCCGAAGCAAATTGGATCTTTTTATTTCTCTGTGGATTGAAAGTGTTCTCTTTAAAGAATGATCAATTAAAATATTTCTGAGCTTTAAATACATCATTTTGTAATTTGATATATGATATATTTTCAATATCTTAATTAGGAGAGGTTTGATTTTTAGTTACTTCAAGTCTATGAGTCTTTTCTCATAACTTTTCAACTTTTAGATTATTTTTCAATCTTTAAAATACTTAACAAAATTACTTTTATTCAATTATTTAAGAACATTATCTATCATACTGGTCCTGAAAACCCTGCACTGTTGCTTCTTCAGAACTGCGGAACTCATGCAACTATTCCTGTTATTCACATGACAAAAAAATAAAAAAAGAATGTTGTTGTTACTAATGGCACTTTCCATGGACAAGCGCGCTGACGGCCGTCAGCGATTTTAAGCCGATTGAGTGTCTCTTGTTTTTCAGTAGGGCCAGCTAAGACCAAGAATATGGCTTAGCTACTTAATGCTTCACATTCGCTAGCATGACACTTTTTTACAGGGGGGGGGACATTTACACCCCTCACAGATAGAACACAGAACAATTATGCCCGCGCCGACTCTAACCTCTGACGTCCAAATCACGGTGTAGACTCAAAAAGAACGAAGATTATTATGGTCTTTCATTTTTTCAACAATCATTGTATGCATCCATTTGATAGGAATGTATTTGGCCCATTCAAACTTTATTACAAATATGCAATGAACAACTCGATGTTAACATCAAGTAATAGTGGTTAACTTTTTACCTTATATGATTTAACTGAATTAGCTTATTAAATCTTCCTCCAACATTGTTATAGACTTTGTTCCTTTTAATAAGAATATCTTAACCGATAATTTGTTTCTATTGCCATCTGTAAATGATGGCTTCAGAAACACATTATCGGTGAAGAATGAAGGTCGTTGGTTCATACATATCTCATACATGATTCAACCACTGTAATATATCAATACAGACTCCCGACCGAAGTCTAAATATATCACTGACTTCCACAGTGATGTCCCTCGAAAATGCGAGGCTTTTCCCTGCACTCTAGGGATGTATAGGGATAAGGAAAGAAAAGTAAAAAAAATTAATGTTTATCGGAAATAGTCCCGATAAACTAGACTTACAGGTATTGAGATAAAATGATCCTCTCAAAACCATAAAAATAATAAAAGAACGAAAAAAACCTTTGCAACTTTAAAAAGCAATTAAAAATTTTTCTGAGTCATTTTTCTTTCAAATTGTAAATTGAAGTAAAGAAATTTCTTATTTGATAAATATAACATAATAAATATTTAAAAAGGAGCGAAACTTTTAAAAATTATGAAATATTAGGTAAACATACTCTCAAAATATTTTATGTGAATACAATTCATTTTCTTATTTACGTTTGTTTTTATAATAACTGTAGGGAAAAATTACAGTACCCACGGCTTAGGGCATAATTACTATGTTGTGCCATGGATCATTGTATAAGATCTTTTGAGATTATTAAAAAATTGCTAAAAATCTTAAAATTGAAAATCCTGAGTTTCAAAATATGTATTCAATACAAAAATAAACCGATATAAGATCAGCATTTTGCAACAAAATTGGGAATTTACATACGAAGCCAATAAAAAATTATTATTGAAAATCAATTAAAGGTAGAACGTTCTTCTCTACAAAAATCAAACGGCATGCTTATTTACGCACTGGTCAGATGTTTACATTGCATCAAGCTAGGCAACTTTGACAAGTTTCAAGTTTTGTCACCTGTTGATGTTATCACCATAAAAAAATCTGTGCAACTATTAAAAATGTATCTACAGATAAAAATTTTAACTAAGAAAAGTCACATTGGAAAGAAAAAATATATAGTTAGAAAGAAGGAATAAATAATGATTTGAACATTTTAAAAGAGTGACTAGTAAAAAATTCATGCAGCAAAAAGTATTATTATATTCCTGTATTAAAAACAAATCATCGTTGAATTAATTTATTCAGCTTATTTGTTCTGTTTATCGTTTTATTATCCTTAATGTAGTATACTTATCATTTTATTATCAATAATTTAGTCTGCTTATCATTTATTTATTCTACTTATCATTTTATTATCATTTATTTATT
>JAOUZG010041943.1:167213-201785 GCA_026289955.1 Argiope argentata
TTATCATTTATTTATTCTACTTATCATTTTATTATCATTTATTTATTCTACTTATCATTTTATTATCATTTATTTATTCTACTTATCATTTTATTATCATTAATTTAGTCTGCTTATTATTTTATTCCCTTAATGCAGCCTACTTATCATTTTATTATCCTTAATGTAGTCGGCTTATCATTGTATTATCCATAATTTAGTTACCTTATCTTTTATTATCATTAATTTAGCCTGCTTATCATTTAATTTTCCTTAATGTAGTCTAATTATCATTTTATTATCCATAATTTAGTTAGCTTAACATTTTATTATCATTAATTTATTCTTATTAATTTATTAAAAAATGATAAGCAGAAGAAAAATCAAAATGTATCAAAGATATAATGACACTTAAAATCTTGTTAAAATCGTATCTTCCAAACAGTTCGCCATTTATAGGGATACAAACCGTTTTCCTGTTAAATATGAGGTCACCTTGAGGATACAAACGATTAACCAAAAATAAGTGGTTAGCAACGATACAGAGAAAAAGAGAAATCTAATTGATGTTTTGCTAATCTGTTTAGGATAAAAATATTTTTAACCATGTCGTAATGTTAAGGTGTAAGATTAATGCAAGTAAGAAGGAGTGTTCGGAAATTAATATGATAAGAAACTCTTAGAAGTCAAATAAGTAAACGTTATAGAATGGGACAATTATGAAGCGATTAAAAGTTATCAACTTATATTTGTTAGTCTGGGTGGTCTTTCTGAAAGCAGATAAAGCTTTTTTATTACTGAAAGAAGTATTTTAGATTTTTACTGAAAGGTGATTTTTCTTTAAAAGGATTCATATGTTTTCGTAATTAGAAGGCAATTGCTTTATCCTCTTTTTATTGTTGAAGTCTACAATTTAATTGTAAAATAGTATTTAATTAAAATGTGCACTTGGCCATTCCTTCATAACTTTTATTGATTTTAATTTAAATGTGAACAAAACAAAAGACCCCAAAAGACTATAGTTGTAATTAATTTCAAATTTTTTAGAATTTTATTTTACAGCATTGAGGATTGATATTTTATAAACTACTGCTTATAGGTTATATAGGATAATCATTGATCTATAGACTCGAGCCAGTATATATTATATAATTCTTTAAATTGACATTAATAAAAAGCCGATTTCTGAATTTTATTTTTAGCTACATAAAATTGCAGTAATGAAAATTTTTCTTTTTCTCCAAATTTCGTGCTGTAGGGCTAGAATTGCTCAAAGTTAAAGCTAAATATAAAAGGTTAATTAACACTCTAATGAAAGGACTTAAACTTTTAAGAACAAAAAAAATCATAAATGTTTTAGTTTTATTCAATATTTTTGCCATCAAACCATTTTTTGGATACGTTGATTTCAATTACTATTTGTATGCAAATGTATTTGAAATTACGCATTTAAAATGGAATTAAATCAAGAATTTTAATTAAAAAAATCTGCTTATATTTAAGACAAAGAGTTAGACAACCATTTGCGTATTTTTGGCATAGCATGGATGAGAATAGAATAAATAATCTTGAAAGAAAAAGTTAATTTCTAAAAAGAATCTTTTGTTGAGAATGTATACTTTGACATAATTTTTTTTAACTGTCTAGAAATATCCGACTTCATTCATAAATCGAAACACTTTTAATTTAAAATACAATTGAATTTTCATTAATTAATAAAAAAAACTCTGCTGAACAATAGAAATTTAACCAAAAATAATTTAAAAAAAAGACAGAGATGTATTATAAAATAGATAAATATCCTAAAAAGTCTTTTATAAATCCTAAATGCCTTATCTATGTTTGCTTTAATCCTAACGAAAGCTATTTGAAAAAAGTGCAAAAGTGAATCAAATAACATTACAGGAATTACTTATATATACCCACTTTGATTTTACCACAGACTGACATTAGAAGATCAATTTGTGCTCTTGACTGTTTGTGTTCTTGATTGTTTTGTTTAGCTCAAAATAAAATGTGCTTATAAGTATTCATTATGCAATGAATTATCATATAAGTAAAAAAGGCTGTCTAGAAGAGTTTCTGGATTTGTGCAGCTACATTTTGCCCATTGAACTATGTTGCAATAAAAGAGAACAGCAGTTGACGCAAAAAATAGAAAACCATTAGAGTTAGTGGGAAGTAGGCCATCGATTCTATTGTGGTATTGCGTGCAATAACGTGGATACCGATCACGCCGAGAAACTCTTAGTGTGTTGAGAATGTTAGGTGGAATCATATTTTCGCTCTAGACCTTTTGTGTGAATCAGTAACTACTTACTGTCAGCAACATCATTTTCAAAAACATTAGCAATAACAAGTTCATTATCACTAACATCATCAGAAAAACAAGCATTTGATCTTGAAAAATATCTAGTGGAAAACTATCAGGTTCTATCAGCTATTGATTGTTATTTGTATTAAGCGATTTTTTCCGTGAATCTGATCAAAGTACAAAAATAATTTAGAAGGTTCTTAGGCGAATAAATAACATATTGATTCCATTCATTTTGTTTTGAAGTACCCATTATCACCGATGTACTTGGACGCTCTA
This sequence comes from Argiope argentata, assembly GCA_026289955.1. Classification (NCBI taxonomy): domain Eukaryota; kingdom Metazoa; phylum Arthropoda; class Arachnida; order Araneae; family Araneidae; genus Argiope; species Argiope argentata. Next base: position 169,786 of record JAOUZG010041943.1, read on the forward strand.
AAGCTAGAAAGTAATAAAAAATTCATTATCAGTAATCTTATTAAAAACAACAACAACAACAACGTTTGACATTGAAAAATATCTAATGTAAATATATTATATTTTGTGAGCTATTGATTGTTGTTTGCATTGATGATTTCTTCCATGAATCTGATGAAAGTATATACATAATTTAGAAGGTTCTTAGGTGAATAAATAACGTATTGATTTTAGTATTGATTCCATTCATTTTGTTTTGAAGTACCCTTTATCACCGATGCACCTGGACGCTCTAAAGCTAGAAAGTAATAAAAAAAATTCATTATCAGTAATCTTATTGAAAAAAAAAAACATTTGACATTGAAAAATATCCAATGTAAATATATTATGTTTTGTGAGCTGTTGATTGTTGTTTGCATTGATGATTTCTTTCATGAGTATAATGAAAGTTTATATATAATTTAGAAGTTTTTTAAGCGGATAAATAACATACTGATTTCATTGTTGCTTTCATTCGCTGTGTTTTGTAGTATCCATTATCGCTGGTGAATTTGGATGCCCGATGCATAGAAAACACTTCATAACTTTCTGTTCTTAATACATTATTTATTGATATTTCCGTTCATCAGGCCACAAAAGAATGAATTTTGCTCTACTATTTCATTAGCTATTTAAAGAATAGCTTTATTAAAAAAATATTATTTATTAAAGCATCGGGAATAGTTATGTTAACAAGCTTATTGCAAAAAATTGAAATAAATATGGAATTTTATATGCCGTGTAAAATAGCGCGCAACACAATGTATAAAATGAATCTATAGATGAAGATATCGAACTAATATTTTCTAGTAAATAAGTTCTGATGGAATCTCCTTAGAATGCAGAACTTTTAGATATCGGGACTGATATTTTAATCAATCATTAAACCAAATTTTTGCAACCTCCTTATCGTTACGTGTTTATTGTTTGTATTTTATTAATTGAAATTGATGAGAACTCAATAAATTTTCTAAGTAGTTTCCATATGATCCTTGAATTTTAACAATGTAGATGGAAATACATCTCAAAAGATGAATGTTGAAAACATGTAATAAACATGCTCATAATGCATGAAATGAATTAAAGTCGCATTCGTTTATTTAAAAAATGCATATTTCAGTTTTTACTTTATGAGTTCGTCAATGTATGATGATGTCATCAATGTATCATTTAATGATGATGTCGTCAATATATCATTTAAGATCCTAAATAAAATTTTTGGAGTAAAAGGAATGCATGATAACTCACAAGGATTGTTTTATCCTTTGAGAAATATTTGGGCATAATAACAGACAAACGAATCAACTTCTAAATACTAGTACTACTTAATAAATCTTCCTGGTTTAAAACAAACAGATTTGTTTTCATATAACTAAACTATAAAACAAAAATTTAGATCATGGCCTTCCACTGGTGTGGTTTGGAAGAATGGAGAGTGGGGGTGGGTGGGGATGCCAACTCAGGGGCCGTCCTCGTCATATGAGCCCGGTTCAAACTTTGGAGATCGTCCCAAAATAGTCCAAGTGTTGCTTTAAAACGGGACGTTAATATAACTAAACTAAACTAAAATGATCATGGCAATAGATGACTTGGAGTTCTTTGCCTTATTTGTTTGATATGAAAATGCATTGAAAGGCAGAGCAGTAGAAATACGTAAGCCATCTTCTTCGCTTGTTCTGAGAAGGTGTACAAGAATACGAAAGAAAAAGAAACTGTCACCAACACTTTCATACATATGGCGTTAGTTTATGAGATTACAAATTGTTCAGTAGGAGAGTTCATCTTATTACAAATTGTTCACAAATCCTAATTATTTTCTGCTGGTAAATACTTCAGTGATAATATTGAGTTCATGATCAAAAGGTTTCTGATAATCATTTCTGTAATTTTCAGTAAAAAATTGGATGTACATGGAATAATAATTTACACCACACTACAAATAGCACTTTCCTGTGCTGGATGTAATGCCAGCACAGAAGTTATTCCGTTGGTTGACATTATGTATGTTAATTTCTGGCTTAATCCTAGTTTCCTATGTTAATAGCTCTACGGCATATACAATTCAAAGAGGTAAAAAAAGGCAAAATTATTCAATAATGAACTTGAAACTTTGGACTTTAAACATAGTTAATAATTGTAATATTTTATAAGTACAAATAAAACCTTTAAAAATGCATGGAAATATGTTATTCGAAGGGTTTTTTTAATAACTGAGATAAGATATGAATAGTAATGACAAATTTATCGAAGAAAAATATTGAAGGAAATATTCAGAATTTGCCAGAAAAAATTGCAAATTACATTACGAATAAGATTAATTGATACTTAATTACTAAAGACCTTAAACTAAAAAAAAATGGAACTAGATTGTATTTACATTTTTATGACAACTGATTATATTTAGAGGACAACATGCACAGCATTTATTAAAAAAATATTAAAGAAAATATTCTTGATTTGCCAGTAAAAATTACAAATTATATTAATCATATTAATAATTGATAATGAATAAAAAAAGAGTTTGAACTTCAAAAAAGATAAAAAATACAAATTGAACATAGATTGTATTTACATTTTTATGACTACTCATTATCTTTAGAGGACAACATGTACAGAGACAGACTAAGCTTGTAGGAGTCCTGGTGTGGTAATTTTGGGGAATATCTGATTGTATCACGAATATGGCTGTGCATATTTCGCCATAGAAGTCAGTTGTTACGTTAAAAAAATATTGTTAATTTCGCATAACCATTATTCACTATTTATTTATAATAATCTGTGTTTCGGTTGTTATATTAATTAATTTTAATTTGCATTATCAGACTTTGTTGATGCTTCAAATTTATAAATTTATAATTTTTATTTCATAGGAATAAATATTTTTGGAAGGAAACTAGTCAACGATTCGTTGTTTGAAGAAGAATGTTCTTCATTTTATTTCTGCGCAAAATAATTTGGGTTTAATTATTGATTAATTAATTATTATTCCATTTTCAGTAATGAAGGAATCATAGAGGACAATAAGATAATTCTTTAAATAATTGAAATATGGGAGTCATGGAGTTATTATTATATATTATATGGATCACATTATTATTTCAATATATTAAATATTGTATATGATGAAGCATGGATTGTATTATTATATATTATACGGAGTATATTATTTCCATATTAAATATTGAAATATGATGACGCGTAGAGAGTATTATTATATATTATATGGAGCATATTTTTATTTCACTATATTATGTATTGAAATATGATGAAGCATGGAGTGTATTATTATATATTATACGGAGCATATTTTTATTTCAATATATTAAATATTGAAATATTATGAAGCATGGATTGTATTATTGTATATTATATGGAGCATATTTTTATTTCAATATATTAAATACTGAAATATATGAAGCGGGTAATATAAGATAGCAGATACTTGCAATTCAATTTAATGCAAACGAGACAACTCTGAATAATACAATCATATGGTCTACAGCCACAAATTCCCTAGAGGAAAATAATCGAGATAGTTAACTGAAATGAAGCAAAGCTTTTAGCCATTTATTACATAATCAAAACGTGGGCAACTTTTATGATGGTTTCCTATATAGAAGAAAAAATCATAGTGGTTATTCATTGAGACATACTCCTCCCATTTTCTGATTTTCTTTTTACTGTCATAAAATATTCATTTCTTTTTATGCAATAAAAGTGTCCCAAAAGTGTAAGCAATGTCGACAAGTATAAATTGTCAAAAAGTGTTAAACTGAAGATTCATATAAAAGCTATAAATTTTTAGTTTTGTAAAGGAATACCTCTAAAAATTTGAACCAGCCTCCATATTTCTTGAAATCTATGCCAATAATATTTTTGCCGTTGAATTCCGTTAAATAAAAGCGCCAAAAACAAAATTCATTCTTAAATAAAGGGCTTATTTTAGATTTAGCAGGCTGTTTACGAAAACCAGAATGACTTAGCTAAATTTCGAAGATAAGAAGTCTATTTAACAAGACAAATAATTGTCTAAAGCTATTATCATCTTCTGTACTGGATTGCCAGTGTATTAGAAGAATATTAAAGTTCTGATCCAAATTATCAGCTCTGATCCAAATCAAGGCTATTTAAATATGTGAGCAATTCATGATAAAGTTAGAATTAAATTATAAACTTAAATTGTTTTATTTAATATGTTTTTCCAGTAATAACTAGCATTAAAAAATGTGTCTCGTATAATAGAATCTGAATGATTAAAATGAATTTCCTCTGAATCAAGAGCCAAATATTAGAAAGAAGGAAAGGCTTTCTTAATTTTTTAAAAGTTTTAATGCTATAATAAAACTTTATATACGAGGAGTTATATGTTCCTTGCCGGTGCTGGTTCCCTAACGATTCGGGGAAAAGTGGCAAAATTCGAATACTTGGTGCATGGTATGGGTGTACCTGTTCTATCCCCGGCTCTAGACTTGAGCAAGAGGGGGGGGGGGCCCTAATAGGGGCTAGGCTTGAAGAGATGTGCCTGTGTGCACACCGCCCTTGGCATCGCTTCCCTTAAGGGCCGGTGCTCTGACACAGAGGTAGGGCGTCATTCTCGTGATTTGGGCGTCCCGGGTTTGAGTCACGGTTAGGGCAGGGTTGTTCTTTTGTGTTACGTTTTTCTAATGCTGTTGCCAGAACTTTTAAACTAAATTTAGATTTTCCATTAAATGCAAGAATATATTTAAATTTCCTTCTGCCGGCATCCTGGAATAGGGGTAGAGCGTCTTCCCCTTTTTATGGGCGTCCCGGGTTCGAGTCCTGATTCGGGTATGGTTAGTCTTCTGTGTACTATCTGTGCCCCCCCCCCTTCTGTAAAAAGGAATTGGGCAAGCGAATGTGATGAGAGTGTAGCTAAGTCGTATTCTTGGCCCTAGTTGGAGCTACTTTAAAAACAAGAGACGCTCATTCGGCAAAAAATTGCTGATGGTTGTCAGCGAGCTTGTCTTGACAAGTGCCATTAGTAACAACAAAAACAGCTTTATATGTCTTTTTTTCTGTAATTACTTTATGCATAATCTAATATAATTCAATTTATATAAAAAACAAATTTATTATTGAAATTAATTCGCTTCTTAAGATTTTGAAAGAAATTCAGAAAATGCTGTAATAAAGCTTTATCTATTTTCCTTCAGTCTGGAAAGAATTACCCTCATAAAGAATATCCTGTAAAGAGGAAAATTAAACAAAAAAAAACTTGTTATACATAAATTTATAACTGCATGCTATTTTGAACGTATATTCCCCGTAATTGCCATTGACTTCCATCATGCCGTAGATTTCATGGAATATCATTATCTATAGCCATATCGCCCACATGACATGATGTATCCAAGAATTATGGTAATTTATTGAGGAAAAAGTAAACTAATTATTCAAGCAAGAAGGCTGGTGGGGTTTAAAACGAATTCAATCAATAAAGGCAGACAGCCAGCTCATAGAAGATTGAGCCAATAAATTATACCTAAAACTTTCGTGCAATCAGAAAGTGCCTAGGAAACGCGCGCATCTTTTGCTGGCTGGGTATTTCCACTAAAAAAGACCACGCCTTGAACGAAAGCTCAGAACTTTGGGGGCAAGGAATGTAATAATTTGGAGGGTAACTGGTTAAATTGAAGGTGGACTGCGTGTCGGAAGTGAGGTCTATTGCACGATGCGGAAGCAATCTGGAGACATCTTTGTGCAATAAAACGTGTCATGCATTTAACATTTCAACCTAATTTGAGGTTTTTAACCTCATCTCCTTTCTTACGATTATTGAGCGCCATCTTTTGCTTTTATGACTTAGTTTTCAATTTGTCTTCATTTATTGCTGACTTGAAGTTAGACACCTGTGGAGAAATCTGTCGACTTTCCATTTGGTGATAATCGGTGGGAATCATCAAGTGACAATCAGTGACTTGGCTATATGACAATAAGAGACTTTATTAAATCACAATCAACGTGAATATTATCGTATTTTATTGATTTCTAATATATTAAGAAAACAGTTGATTGTTTTATTTGAATTGATCATGGATGTGGATTTCTCAAGTCATTTACTATTTCCTCATGTATGAATGAGTATTGCACTGAACATTTTTTTTTCAGTTTTCAATATGTTTCACAATTAGGATTTTCTAGTAATTGATATAGAGATAATATATTTATAATATTAAGAATGTTACCAGAAATTGCCTCTATTATTATTATTAAGTAATTCCAAATCGTTATTCGATGTTATCATTTTTTTCTTACTTAATTGATTGCTACCTTTTCTTTAGAGCAAATTTCCAAAAATCATTCGATATCATTTTTTTCTTACTTAATTGATTGCTACCTTTTCTTTAGTCCAAATTTCCAAAAGTTATTCGATGTTATCATTTTTTTCTTACTTAACTGATTGCTACCTTTTGTTTAGTTGATGTACTTTCTTTATTTGAATGTAATTGTGAATTAGATTCAGGTAGAATATTGAATATGTTGAGAATTATTCGTCAGTTAATCATGAATAATAATACCCTTTGCCTGAAAAGTAGCAGATTTGGAAGCAAAAATAAATTTCAAACCCAACTTTTCACAACCTATCAGCACAAATGTTTTCTCTTGTTTTTCAATGTCCAACCCTTTTGATAATATTTTTAATTTTTCTATAGCAGTAAACAGAAAAAAACCTAATTATCTTATTGCTTGGAATCAAATAGTTTATCAAAAACAAAAATGGTGTTTAGCTGAAATTCTTAGTTTGCTATAATTATATAATGTTTTATCTTTATGATACATATCAAATAATTTTACAAATTTTTATGTACTGATGCCTTCTATATATTTGTGATTGTACTTAAATATTATATGCCATTGTTTATTAGTTTCTATCTATCTATATTTCAAAGAAATTATATTCGCGGAAAGTAGTTAAATATTTTTTAAAAAATTATGATTTTTTCTTTTTCAGTACCATGAGATGACAATTGTTTGTCTTATAACCACATAACTTGAAATCATTTTTGGATAAGAAGTTTCCCTTTCTTTAAAAATCGGTGGTCTACCCTAGAATATGAGTCATGTATCGTCCTATGTCCGCACAAACCAGAAACGAAAACTTGATGCGAGCCAGTGCCACACGACGATTAGCAAGAGCAACAGATCCTGTTGAAAAACTTAGACTGCTTTGTTTACAAAGAGGATCCAGTGGAATTTTGGGACTAGGAAGGTTAGTGATTGTATTGCTTATCGCTTTGCTATAAAACGAAGCTCTGCTCATTTACTTGCTTCTATTAACCCTTTATCTACTGAATTATGTTGCCATCAACTTTCCAACTTCATTTTTGTACCAGTAGTTAAGTTTCCTTGCAGAATAATCCCAGAGAACCTCAAGAGAAAAATTTTAATTAATAGAAATATCTTAATTAATTTAATTATTAATTAAATATTTTCATTCTTACTTTTAGCTTATATTAACTTCTTGCTATTTGGGTTACATTCTCCGTGTTTTTTAGAATACCATCGGCAAAAATAGTCATATTACGAAAATATAATCCAGATTTAAATAATACTTATAAGTACCGTTAGTAGACAAAGGTTTAAAAGTTATTTTTGTTCTAAATATATTTACTAATTCTTCCAATCACTTCTTTTATTCTCTCAAAGTAGCACCTTTTTCAACACTTAGCACTTATAACCTCTTTTATAATAGAAAAGAATACTGATTTATTTACCCCTCAGTTTATATTAATTAATGTTTAGTTGATTAAAATATCAACGAAAGGCTTGCATTCTGCCTTATTAGTAAGTTAAATTTCGAAATATCCTCTTCCCTCTGGATGCGTAAATTGAGCTGTGTTGTTTTTCCATCAGGAATAATCCATAATTTCTCGGTATATAATAAATGATACACAAGCAGAAATTAGCAGAAAGGAGAGAAAATTGAATATTTAAGATGACATCCTGAAACATTTTTTTCAGAAATTTTCTAAGAACATGATAGAGGAATGAAAACTTTTTTTTTGTAACACAAGCACTGTTGTATACAATTTAACAATATATGAGATACGCTCATTGAATAACTCATTTATGTATTTATGTTAAAATATTTATAGCAATGGAGCATAATGACATAGAATTCAAGAAAATTTAGTTCTAAATTGATGTTTCAAAATTCGAGAATAAAATGTGAAGTAAGAAAGCTTTGAATAAAATATAAGCTTTTTCTTTTATTTCGAGTGCGGTTCAGGAACTGTTTCGTAATCCATTGAAACGAAACAGAAATGCTTCTCTCTTTTAATTTCTACTTCATTCTCAGAGAAGAGACGTTGAGTTTTCTAAAATAAGCAAGCATACTGAAATCAATTAATCAAAAATAAAGAAAAAATATATACATTTTTTTGCTAAAATGGGAAAAGTCTTTATTTTGAATGAATATAATTTTATATTAACCCTTTGCACTCCGTAAAATAATTAGTTGCAAAATTATTTACCTAATAAAAGGATCTGTTTATTGCGATGAAAAATAAATATACATAATTCTTTAAAGCCGAATTTCTGTGAAAAATTAATCTACATCTCTTAACCATTAAGTAGGCGTTTTTAACAATTACGTTTGAAAAATAAATAAATAAAACCTCAAAATGATGCAAAATCTTGAATGGTGAGTCAGAGGCACCATCGGGGTGCAAAGTTATAATGAGTTATAATTGATTTGATTACATATTGTCAAAACAGAGAACTATTGCTCTTAAGGTAACGTAACATTCTCCGAGAGCAAGAAGCTTAATACAGGACACTGACCGAAATGTTTGTTAATTTCTGTATTAGAAAAATACTATATTTATGTTTATAAATAACGCTTTCCATTAGGCTAGCCAATTTCTTTCTATTTATTCAAATTGGGCATCAAGATTCTATTAAATACTTTACAATTACTACTTGTCACAGTATTTTATATCTCTGTATTGCAATACAATAATTCATTCATCTATTTTTTGTGTAAATATTTTTAAAGTAATAAAAGTTATCTGATGATATTGCTAGTATTATCTAAAATTTCTATAATTATTCTTCACATACAACTTACATTTTTTTATTTTAATGTATCATATTTTGTTAAATGGAATAACGTTTTATTCTTATATTCCTACAAACATTTATGAATAGATATTCAACATTTTTTATTTACGATACAAAGATAAAAAGTATTTTATCTTTTGGTTTCACTACGTATAAATTTAATTTGAATATAATCATAGTACTCATGAAAAGACAAACCTTAACCTTTAGGTGCAGGAACTTCCAGAAATAGTTTTTCAAAATTATCTGAATTATTCGATTTTGACGTCTTTCAAAAATTAAAATCTTCAAAAATAAATGCATTATTTTTAAAAAAAAGACTCTAATTTTTTTCTGAGTGAAATATGTTTTAATGATTTTGAAAAGACGAGATTGTTTTGAATTATTCAAGAAGTTTTAAGAACTGAATTATTGGAGAAATATTTTTTGCAGAGAATTTCCTAAATTCAAAACGAAAGAGCAGCTCAGTGCTCAACGCAGCATTAAATGGCTCTTTTTAGTATAATCTTCTTTTAGATGAAAAGCTTCGTAACGAAAAAGATTTATTTTTAGATAAGTTAATTTGAAAGAAAATCTGTTACATCAATCCTTACAGATGTCGTAAATATTAATAAAATTTTTGATCAACTAGTAAGTTAAATAGAAATACAAAATATATCAAACTATTCTGATTTTGTCATTTAAATTTGATATTCACTTTTTCGCATTTTAAAATCATATAACTACTGGACCTACAAATAAATTTAAAGGACATCAGAAATGTACCAAGAGCATTTACGGTTGAGTCAAACATATATCAACCTACAGAGTTCTTAGGAAGCATCTAACAATAATTAGAAGCAATACGCCTGTCATATTCCAAGTTCTTACAGCATTAATTACAGTATTTACCTCCATCAAAACAGTGACATCAGATCTTATAGATGTCAAAAAGGCTTATGATTTTTTAAAATCAAAAACTGATTACAATTAATATAAAAAAGGTATTAAACTATTCTGGATTTGCTATTTAAATTTGAAATTCATTTCTTCAATTTTTTTACGTCAAACAACTTCTGGACCTACAAATAAGTTTGAAGGGCATCAGAAATGCACCGAGAGCATTAACATTCGAGGCAAACTTATAGTAAAATGAGTTCCTAGGAAGCCCTTAGCAATAATTAGAAGCAATACGCCTGTCATATTCCAAGTTCAAACAGCATTAATTACAGTACTTACTTCCATCATCAAAACAGTGACATCAGATCTTATAAATGTCAAAAATGTTTATGAATTTTTTTATCAATGTATTAAACTATACTGGATTTGTCATTTAAATCTGAATTTTTTTTCTTCAATTTTTAAAATCAGACAACTTCTAGACCTACAAATAAGTTCGAAAGGCATCAGAAATGCACCGACAACATTAACATCCGAGGCAAACATATAGTAAAATGAGCTCCTAGGAAGCACTTAGCAATAATTAGAAGCAATCCACCTGTCATATTCCAAATGCATAAAGCATTAATTGCACTCCTTGCTTGCATCAATATCTTGTTGAGTTTTTCAGTAGACGAAATACAACAAATGATGTATTCTAATGTTCCTCATCAAGCAGTATCTGCTATCAAGTACTTGATAGCTGTTACGTTTGAGTGTAACCTTTCGTGATTAATTATTTAATGCATTTATTTTTACTCTAGCTTCTTTCATGGAAATGCAAATCTATACCCGGTAATCTATTTTAGAAACAACAGCCGGGTACCCACATTATTGATTTCTTCGTTAATAAATAGTAGGTGGTTTTGCGTATTTACTTCCTTTTCCCTCATCTAGTTAGGGTAATTACTCTGATTTTGGAGATTCCATAAGATATTCTGCACACTTTCGTCTACCGTCTAGGAAGGCAGATGTCGAGGCAAATACCACAATGATTGTTCTCGTGCTATGCTTCGTTAATGACTATGAATAAAAAATCACATTTTGTAAGCACGTGTCAAACACCTCTTATTCCCTTGTGGTTTATGACCGGTCAGTTCAGAGAACTTCCAATGGACCACACCCCTTTCTGGATGACGGCCAAAAGTGTTTTTAAAGCAGACGCAGCTCATTTCGTGGTCGTATTTTTAGATATCTATTAAGAATTTTTGACACACCAACTTATAGTTTATTTCAAAACCAGAATAAATGATGAATGCCTCGTATCGTGCGCTGTTGATTGCTGTTTATCGACTAGTTCTAATGTTGACCATTTTTGCTATCATACAGATCGCAAACGTTGGCTAAAGTTTTGCTTGCATTTTGTAAACTGGATACTAAACTTGAAAGAAGCATTAAAACAAGCAAAACAATTATTTTATACGTTGTATGGGGAGTATACATTTAAAAAATTACTTCAAAAACAGTTTTTAATTAGATGCAAGAAATTAACATTTATTGCATCAATTTTGTGATTCAGATTATTCACTGAATCACAAAATTGATTCAATAATGTCTGGTTGGTAGGGAGTTGGATACACATCCCTTGGACTGAGGGTTCGAATCCGTCAGTCGAAGACTCTCCGTGTGTGTGGTGGCTGGCGCATGTTAAATCTGTCGTGGTCACAAAGTCGTCCATGTGGAGAGTAATATCACTAGGGGTATTGAGTCAGAGGTGATCGTTCTCTGTTCCAGATTTAAATTACGATCTGTGACTGAATGAATGAAATTCATGAATGAAGTCCCCTCCCCCTGTAAAATGGGTTTGTGCCGTGTGTGAGCCAGAAGTCAGACTTCTGTCCTCAGGGCTCCATACCCTCAGAAGCAACTGCACCCCTCCTTCCATTGTAAAGCGGAACAATAACAGCAACAAATCATTCACTAATCACGTCCAGTAACTACACTTTGGAAGTAGAATCGTAGAAGGATACGAGGTACCTAGCCCCGCCAGGGGCTTACCCTCGAATAATGGTGGATGTTGATAGCGACATGGCGATCAATACATAGCGTGGAACTCTTCGATGACCTGCTAGAGTAACTACACTTTGGAAGTAAAAGTTGCTCTTGACTTTAAAGAAACCTGAATGCTATAGAAACTTTGAGGTTTGTAGTTTTCAGGCAACAAGTGTCCGATTTCTCGATGATAGCACAATATACACAGCAGGATGACTAACACAAAGGAAGAATGATGGGGTTTTTTTACGGCAGTTGTAAAATATACGACGCTCGACTAAAACTGTTGCTTTACTCCTTATTCTTAAATCTCTTACAGAACAGTCTTTGTTTTACCTGCAGGTTTGAAAATCTAGAGGGGAGATGGGAAAATAATATTAAATTAGATATCCCGTTTAATGCTAAACAGAAGAAATTTTGTTTAATCTTTATAATCAGCAACTCGACTGCAGTTAAGTGAGTTATAGTATTAGTAACGCGTTTAAATATTGCATTTTTTTTCAGTGGGTGATAGAAATGATAAATAACATGGTTTTGGAAAATAATACGAAGATAAAGTAAATTTAGTTGGGGTAACGCGTTTTTAAAATCTGCTTTTATCAACTATGTCAATAAAGAAAATAAGAGATGTAAGACAATACACATGACTTTTAATCGATCGCACACGATTTTTATTTTAATTTAATATAGCCACATTGATTTTCATTTCATTAGATGCTTATGCTTTTTAATGCTTTTGTAAACATTTTATATGTTTTTATGTTTTGTGCAAGGTTTCGAACATAAATGAGCCCAAGTGGCTCGACTATTTTACAACAAGAGATTATGCAGGCGATATTTTTGAAAGCTTTGTCTCCATATCGTTACTAAGCCAAAGTGATTAGAATTTTCGATCTAAAATGTGATGTGGGCTATACCCCATTTATGCTTTTTGACTCAGTGTTGTAGAGGGAGGGAAGATTATTAAATAATATAAAGGAATGAAAACAAATTCAATAAAAAATAGAAACATTTCAAAAACAATTAAATATACGAGCAATAAAAAGGCAAGAAGAAATAAAAAGATATAAATTATCGTACTGTTAAGAAAATATAATAATGGTATTTAACATAAAATTCCTTTCAAATATATAGTTATTTTTAAAATATGTTGCTATCTTTTTGAGATTAATTAATTTGCCGAATAATATTATTTGCAGCTTTTTTTTATACTGTCAAGTACAAAAAAATTGTACTTTCTAGTTAACCTGCTTTATAGAATAAGATAAATTTCAATAATCGTTTTATCGAATTAAACTTATCGTTAGATTAAATTACTGTTATAAAGTTACTAAATTACTATCAGAGACGAGTTTTAAAATTTTCAACCAAATCAACAGAGGAGGAAAACATATCTTAGCAGCTTTTTCTATTCTTCCGCGCTATACCTACGGAAGGGATTTCTATCTGTGGTATAAGATGTAACTTTTCTTATATTACTTATGAGGCGAATCTTCGATAAATCAAGTTTCGAAAGCGGGATTATGACATCGGATTAACATTATTGTCTAGTTATAATTTAGCCTAACAATACATTACAACTACTATCTGTATTGAGTTTGCATGCTACTAAGTTATTTGATCTCCATATTACAGTTCATTAAAATGTACATAATATTCAAAAACTGGACAGAAAATCAATATTAAAATGTAATATATATTACATACATTATATCTTCTTTAAATATGTATTAAACTTCTTAATATCTCTTGCACTTGCTTATCAGATTCACTGAGGGGGAAAAAGTCATAAATAGAAACGTCATCTGAATGGAGCAACTAATTACAACACTGTTTTCAAATATTCTGTTATTGTTGTTTTTTTACTTATGGCATTTGCCGTGGATAAGCTCCCTGCTGATACAGCAGCAGATTTAAGCTGAAAGGAGCGTCTCTGGCTTTTGAAGTAGCGCCAAATAGGACCAAGAGTACATCTTAGCTACTCAGGCATAGTAGTACTCCGCTTGCATAGCTCCTTTTTACACGGGGGAACATTCACACATCTCACAGATTGAACAGACGAAAGACAGCCATGCCCAAGCCGGGAATCGATCCCAGGATTCTCAGATTAAATGGAAAACGTACAACATCCTGTGCCAGGACTTCGGGTAATAGGATCCATTTGCAAGAACTGACCAGTTTTTTAAATTGCTTAGAGATGCAGCTGACATTTGATCAGTATAAAATCTTCTAACTTTTTGATTAGTTCCATATCTTACAACGGTCTTAATTCATAATTCAACCAATATTTACAATTACTTTCTTGAATAAAACTTTGGAGAAATTGTATTTCTTTTCATGAGTATCTACTCACAATTTACAGAGTTTTCCGGAGAATGGACGACAATGGAAATGGAGTATTGAGTTTCGAAGAATTCAAGAAAGGTCTCCACGATTCAGGGTTTGATCGAAGCATGGACGACTTCGAAATGGAAGAACTTTTCCAAACGTTTGACAGAGATAATTCAGGTGCCATCAGTTATGATGAGTTTTTACGAGCAATAAGGGTAAGTAATGTTATGGCTTCTTATATAAATGATCAGTAATTATTTAGATTATATAGCATTTTTCATTCTTCAATTCCTTTTATTAGCTCATCACTCTCCCTATCCAATCAAGTTCAAATAATTTTTTTAAAACTTATAGTGGATGACATTCGATGTGAATATAGTTTTTTTTAAAAATTCAAATATTAATTCATTATTTTTTATTAATTAACTAAAAACTACTTTCTCGCTAAAAATCTTCATTTCTCCACCTCTAAATAAGTAACGAATTCAGTTTGATTTTCCACACACTAATGATGTTCGGCTTAACATGTTTTCGGCCGATTATTTTAAACGATTCTGTTTGTTTTCATAATGTTTGATGTATTTAAAACTAAGCATTGTTAGTTAATCGATTTTTCGGATTCATTTTGATTTACCTTCGAATTAAAATAATACAGAATAAAGAAAATTAGATATTTCTAATCTGTATTGCTTTACCCCAACTGGCATAGAAAAATTGCACATTTTGCGTTGCCACAATTGGATTTGAATCCTCGGCTTTGAAAGTTCAATGCCAGTATCATTTTTTGATCAATTATTTATAATAGTTATAATTGTTAGGCCGGGATAGCATAGGTGGTATGATGTTGGATTCGTATCCCGTGGGCAGGGAGCTCCAACCCGCCAGTCGAAGACTGTGTGTGTGGTCGACGCTAAATATGTCGTGGTCACAAAGTCCTCCACGTCGAGAGTGATACCACTGGGAGGAACTGTGACAAAGGTTAAAGTTTTAAATTATCTCTACAATATCATAGCATTTCACAATAATATTTATTAACTGCATAATCATCAGATCAGTCTAGGAAGAAATAATCTTTTAGATAGTACTTTTCGATTAGTACTGCACCAATAATTCCCAAGTACTATTTCATCACTATGTTGGATCTTGGCGCTTTAGCGACGGTTCCAAGCAATTACGATGTCACTTGCCTAAAATATAGGCTTCAGTTTTTACCAAGCTCTACGTTATTGTCGAATTTCTCTAACAACATAACGTCATACTATAAAAAGTAGCCAAACCTATTCACCAAATATTAACTTCAGATATTGACGCGATAGCGCTAGAAAAGTGTGAACAGATAGGTATTGATAATATATTGAGAATTTTTGCTTTGTGCATCATATAGCTTTTAAAAATAAAGTTTGTTACAGTTTTTACAATGCCTTGTTCATATTATATTATAGTGTCTTATTAATGCTTAAATTTTATTTTTCCAGCCAAAAATGTCCCCAAGTCGTTTAAAAATTGTGGAGAAAGCTTTCAGCAAATTGGACAGAACAGGCGATGGGATTGTTACCTATCATGATTTGAAAGATGTTTACAATGTAATGTATCATCCTTTTTATCAGAATGGTCAATTGACTGAAAAGGAGCTGTTCCTGCGGTTTTTGGCGAATTTTGAAGTTGGCGGCAATCCAGATGGAATAGTGAGTTAATATCTAAATAAGTTTAAATTAACAGTCTTTACTTTTAGATTTAGTCCTTTAATAGAATTTATTTTCGCCTGAAAGATGAATGTTTAACAAACATTTATGTAAATAAAAATGGATAAAAATAAAATGAATCAAACAAAATGCATATTTCTGGTGAGATTAGAAACATTAGAATGCAATAATATCCTAATTATTCGACATAAAAAAGCAAAATGATGTTTCTCTATTAATTTTTTTCATTAATTAACTAAATTAACTAAAGTTTATATTTAATAACGTAATGGTATAGCAAATTAAGTTCAATATAATTTTTGATACGTTCATTATTATCATTTTAATGATAATTTGCTATGTTTTTTTTGTCGAGGAACGCAAATGTGTACATTACTGTTGTCAAAGCAGTTTCCAATTGATAAATTCTTGAATTGAAAAACGTAATACAATGCTTATCGATAAGAATTTCATAATAGCTTCACGTGATATGTAAAAAAGATTTTTAAAAAGAAAACATCAGGTATAGATTACTTTTCTAGCTATTTTGGAGCACTTTTATTTTATTATTTTCTATTTGCGTATGAACATCCAAAAAAAAATCAAAAAATCAAAAAAAAACAAACAAACAACCCTTGGTTAAGATGGTAACAAAGTAATTTATTATCCATCTATCTGATTACCAATATCACTAACGATCATGTGGGCGGAGCATCTCTTTTGATAATTAATTCCAAAACATGTTGAAATTCTAGTCTGGGAATAAGTTCAGATGCCGTTCTCTTCATCTGACCACGGCTAGAAGTTGCGAGACCCATTCCAAATAACAGTTGGACTATACTTATTTCTTGCTATGTATGCCTCTGAACTCGATAGTTTAAAAATCCATTATGACTTATAACACGGAATGTTCAAAATTGTAGATTTGTAACAAATTTTGAAGTAATCCTATCCTAGGGTTGATTGTCTGTTGGTATATCTATTCGTGTATAAGGGAAATTAAAAAATTAAAACCGTGATGAGCCAGATACATGAATTTTAGGGTGTAATTACTCCACCAAAATGAAAGATCAGAAAGGAATTTTGATCTAAATGTATCAAAGGAAAAAAAAAGACTTCGAAACACCCTATCATTTTAAAACAAAGTTAACTTTTAAAGGCTATTTTCGAATAATTTCGCATTAGTATGGTTACATAATAAGAGCAATACATTATCTGGAACTCTATAGAATCTCAACAAGACAGTGAAGAAAAGTTCGATCTGATTCCAAATCTCAGGTCATGATTCACAGATTAGAGCCATATTTAATATTCATCTGTGAAATAGGGTCTTAAATACAGGAATTTTAAGTCCTGAAGTCGAAATTCTACCAATAGATCATCATCACTTAAAATTTATCAGCCCCGAAATCGAGACGGCCACTAAATCACCATTACCTTGTTCTTAAACATAAAATAGATCTGTCCCGAAATCACGACTTTTAATCAAACCGAATCCTCTCGACTTAAAATACTTTAAATTAGTATGCACTTTTTAAAGTTAAAAGATGACATTTTATTATTTATGCATTTTTATTTTGTTCTCTACATGTTGGTAATTATTTCATTCTCTCCATTTCAGTAATTATTTTATTATCTCTATTTCAGTAATTATTTCATTCTCTCTATTTCAGTAGTTATTTCATTCTCTCTATTTCAGTAGTTATTTCATTCTTTCTATTTCAGTAATATTTTCATTTTCCTTATTTCAGTACCTATTTCCTTCTCTCTATTTCAGTAATTATATTCTCCCTATTTCAGTAATTATTTCATTTCCTCTATTTCAGTAATTATTTCATTCTCCCTATTTCAGTAATTATTTCATTCTCTCTATTTCAGTAATAATTTCATTTTCTTTAAGTTGGTAATTCATTACCTAATTTTGCGCTTTCTTTTTTTGCAGGTAACAAAAGAAGAATTCATTGATTACTATACAGGAGTGAGCGCCAGTATAGATGAAGATGCTTATTTTGATCTGATGGTGCGATTGGCTTGGAAGTTGTAAAAATGTGCGGGGCAACCGTACAAGTTTTTCCTTCAACTTTTGAAAGAAAGTTAATCTCTTTAAAAATGGAAGTTATTCTATCAATATGCATAATATGTTTCTATGTTATTGCAAGAATCCGATTTTTTATGAGGAAAACCAACGTCACTTATATGTCATTAGACAGACATTATAAATTTTAACCATATAATTTGAAAACAAATCATCAGATTACAGGAAGCATGTAATTCATATAGAGACATAGGAGAGAAAATATCATCCAATTGAACATATTATACCTTCAAAATGAAATATTGGCTCCGTTCTCATTTTCTTAGGAATGGCATATATAGCATGTATATTTAAAATAATTTGCAGCATTCTTACTGCAAATTGAATGTTCATTTTTCTTTTCTGTGAATATCAAGTACCACTGGAAAGATTCATTATAAATTCATATTTAAAGAAATGTACACGAAAGGACTGATACAGAATTTATTGCATCTGCATTGAATAAAATTATTTAAACTTTTATTTCGCAAGAAAATGGAGCGTCTTAAAATTGACTCTCGTTGGTGCTTGTGTTATATGTAGAGATTCATTATTAAATAAATGTGTCGTAACTTGATGTGAGTTGCTCTCATTTGCATTTAGTTTTGCGCGTTGCTCTCAGAAGTTGCTTTTCTTATAATTTATGCTGATTCTGTAAAATAATAAATGAATAAAGTTGTATTAAAGTCGTATTAAATGTGTGTGTTTTTAATTATTTATATAAACTAATCTAAGCGTTGGCCACAGATTATTTGATAATATCTAATACGAAATTCAAATTGGTCACAACTCAGAAAACACATAACTTAATCACTGTGACGTTGGAGTTACATGACAAACATAGTTGCGCATACTTTCATAGTTGCGCATATGCAGCTGTAGTTGTTGCGCTAGGACAAACATAGTTGCGCATATGCAGCTGTTTTTATTACGTTTTTGTTATTTCATCTTACTTTTTTCACCAACAAAATTACTGTGACCTTGAAGTCACATGACAAACATAGTTGTCCATGCTTTCTATCATATGCACCTGTTTTTATTTCGTCTTTGTTATTTCATCTTACTTTTTCACCAACAAAATTACTCTGACCTTGAAGTCACATGACAAACATAATTGCGCATTCTCTCTATCATATGCAGCTGTGTTCATTTCGTCTTTGTTATTTCATCTTACTTTTTCACCAACAAAATTACTGTGACCTTGAAGTTACAAGACAAACATAGTTGTGAATGCTTTCTATCATATACATCTGTTTTTATTTCATCTTTGTTATTTTGAAATCAGAGTCACAAGTAAAAGTCGCAAAGTAATGTATTTAGCATACATCCAAATGATAAGGGCTTTCTCCTTTATATATTAGAACCAGTGTGACTGATTTCCCCGAAATTTTCTCGCATACTTCCTAATAAAGGTCATATCTTCCTCTTCCTGCATAAAATTTATCAACCTTATGCAAATCACGGATTTGCATAAGGTTGATAAATAAGTAATTATTTTCATAGACCAACACTTGAGCACTTTATTTTTCAATTCCTACGATTACTTCACACTCTCTATATATATCTTGTTCAAATTAGCAATCGTTACTTAGATACTTTTTATTCATCCACTCAAGTTCAAATACATTTTTAAAAACTTATAGTGGATGACACTTGATCTCAATAGAGTTTTTTCAGATACTAATTCATTAATTAAATTTAAATAATTTTTAATACTTTAAATAGAGTTTCAGCAGTTTGTAATGAAAATGGAAAACAACAGAAAGAAGACCAATCTGTAAAATGCGAGGATTTCAGTATTTTTCTCATGAAGGTGAGGTAATGCAAGTTCAATTCTTGCGAAAATCATTAATTTTTTGATAAATTGTTTATATTAATTATAATTATGTAAAAAAAGTAACTAAAGTAACAATTTTCTCCGTTAACTTAAGTAGGAATTAATTTAATTTTTTATATTACTTGTTTTTATTAAAATGCAAAGAACTGAGTGCGCATATGGACGACTTTTTTCGATGAATTGAAACGAAAAGGTGACACGAAACTACAATTTTAATCACAAGATTACATACCATTTAATTGATCTAAATCTTTGCATTTTTAAGTTATCGCGTTGATATGCATGAGAATACACAGCGATTTTGTTTTATGCATAAATATATATGCTACTTTCCAGCCGAATTTTGTATCAATCAAAGCAGTATTTGTTGATATTTTGCATTTTACATCCTCGTGCTTAACTTTTGGAAGTGAGTGTATTTAAACATATAATGAAAAAATAAAAAGAAAGAAAAAAGAAAAGAAAACGTAAATAGAAAAGAAAAATGAAAACAATCAATTAAGGGTGAGCGAGACAAAATAAAAAATGAAAGAAAACAAAGAAAATATACTTAATATATTACCTTAACTTAAAAATAAATGTAGGGATAATTTCCGGAAATCGAAAACTTCAAAGTGTCTAGGAAAAAAATGGAAAAATGATTTTTGGAAATTAAAAGTACCGAATGTGTCCGGGAAAAAATTAATGTTAAATCTATGAAAAGTGAAGGAAATCGTCACTTTTCAAAATAAAATGTATTGAAATACTCACGAACACGCAAATTCATATTCAAAAGAGTTTTGAAATAATAAAACTTAAGATAAAGTGTAGATAACATATTCTTATGGAACGAATTGAGCTTTAAGAGCAGCAAAAAGCTTTAAATCTGCTTTAAGAGTAACAAAATGAACAATATTAAAAACGTAGTGAAAAAAAAACGAAGAAGTGTATCAAAAATAATATAAATAGATATGTATAGCACCAACCAATTTTATAAATGCAAAAATTAGAAAAAAGTTTAAAAAAAAAAAGAAAATAAAAATTTTTTATATAAAAACGTTTTAAGGTAAAAAAAAGAAAGACGGAAAAAGAAAGAAAAAAGAAAGAAAGAAAGAAAAAATGAAAAGGATTCATAAGGGGTTCTTGAGAGGAAAGAGAGAGTCCATTCAAATCAGAAGGAGTTTCATTATTAACGGCTCGAGTACACTTGGTGGTACAATACACAGCAATTACAATCCAGGTAATAAAGGTTCTGAATAGGAAACAATTAGCGTAAAGCTGAATTTCCCTGCATTAATAAACCCCTTTCAAAGGAGCACTTCACCAAAAGTCCTTCAAAACCCTCTTGAAACTTTCCCCCAAACTCCCCTGAAGATTCAGAATTCCATTATTTACAGAGCAGCCATTATCGCTGTAGCCAATGATCAGATCAAGTTCATTTTTCGTTTTGTTTTGTTTGTTACTAGATGGGCTATACGAATAACTTTCTTTTCTTCTTTGTAATATGGCAAAAAAAGGATTTTTGCAATAAAATTTTTGATTTTGTTTTAGGTGTTTTTATGATTTATTATGTAAATATTACTTCTATTAAAGCTATAGCCATCATTTTTTTTAGCCTCTGAGTCGCTACCCTTTAAGAAGAATGCTTTGTCCAAGGCCATAGAGCAAAGATATAATGATGAACTAGTATTGAGAAGAACGAACAATGATGTGCAACAATATATATAAGAAAAAACTTAATGAACCTGTGCAGCTCATAATCCAATCAAAAAGGTATGATAGTGCACTAGCAATGAGTGGGGAGAATAATAGTGTGCAGAAATGCACACTATTATTCATTACTATTTGATTATATTACAAGTGCAGTGAACCACTTTACTTTGTTCACTGCACTTGTAATATAATCAAAGTTTAGCTTTAAAAGATGTTTTTGAAGGAATTAAAGAAAAATTGTTAGTTTCTCGAAACAGTTCAAAATATATGTATTACTGTTTTGGACGTAGGTGGGAATTTTAGATAGAGAAATAGATTTTGGACATAGATGAAACTTTAGGATTTCTAACATTGTTTCCAAGATCTTTTCTCTCTAAAACCGAAGATCTATATGGATTTTCAGAGAGCGACAAGCTCAAAATTATTGAAGTGAGGAGAAAATTTGGTCAGATGTCTATCTCTAAATAAATCTTTGAATATTGAAGAAGTGTTTCTTCAAAATAGATTTATGAAAGTGAAAAAAAATCTTTATGAGCAATTATGTGAAAGTGAGATGATGCAGCTAAAAATAATCGAGTTCTAAAAAACACACCTTGATGAAGTAATAACTGAGTTTGGCTTCTTAACAGCTATTACGCTAGAAAGCACGCTCTTTATTATCATATTTATCTTTTTTAAAAGGATAAGATGTAAAAAATAACATATAATATACCCAACAATGTGTGATTTATCGATTTTTCTTAAATTAAAACGTGTAAAGCTACTTTACTTAGAAAACAATCAACCATAACTAAGAAAAAAAAGTGATTATGGTCAAGAGAAACAGTAGACAGAAAAGAAGAGGGACAATCCATTATCGCAATCTGTCCCGTCACTCAATTATTTTGTGAAGGCCCTAAAATTCTCTACTTTTCTAGTTGGATATTCTTTGATAAAGACGACAGATCCCGATAAATATGAAGTTCACACTTATTAAAAAAAACTGCCACTTTCAGCAGCTTGTTACTTAACAAGGATTAAGGGTTACTTAAAGATTTCAATTAAATATTTTTTATTACTTGGTTTTAATTGTTTCCTCAGAAACATATCTTTTCTTCAAATTTTGCTAACATATAATTCATAGTTTTTGAGAAGTCACCGTTCTATTCATTATCCTATGTGTCTCTTTAATATTTTATTTATAAGTTTATGCTTATGATTAGCAGTAGTAATTAACAGTGGAAGCATTTTTGAAATTTTTCACCATTCCTTAATTACAAGGGGAGGAAATTCTAATATTTATTTCTTGATCCTAATATACTTATTTGCATATCCTCTATGGAACGGTCGGATTCCATAGAGGATATGGAAATAAGTAGCTTGACAAGCAACAAGGGACAAAAAGCCAGGGCAAAAAATCCTCAGTAACAATTAAAATAATTTAAATTTTCACTTCAGCAGCAAAATATATTTTAAACATTTTTTAAAAAGTTAAATAAAAAGATTAAAATGAAATCTGCTATGCATATTTCAATGTCTCAAGTCAAAACATAATTTCTTGAACAACCAATCACCTCGTGCTCGCACAAGTTAAGTTATATTTTTATTCATTTTAATTGTTTCGTTGAATTAGTCCTTTTAATATTGCAAACGATCAAAATTTTTTTTATCTCGCATTTATTTCTAAAAAAAATATCACATTTCCTATTTATTTCATTTCATATAATCAGGTGCTCAAAACGACATTTTTCTAGGTTTTATTAGTTGTAGCAATTAACTTATTTTTTTCATTGAGAGAATTTGTAAATGCAATGGCAACGCGTTATTAAAAGCAGATTTTTGAGATGCTCGTGCAGATAATAAAATTTTTATTTTTCGCTTATGGATTTTTGTTGACACCAAGAGCCTCATCCCCAAAACAACGTCATGTTCTGACCTGATAAAAAATGGTATAGTTGAAAAGATATTTTTTGAATTTTAAGATGATGCAAGGAGATCTGTTCTGTTAAGTGCTGACACACGCACATTCATCTTTATTGTCAGTAAAGATTAGCCACTATCGGAGAACGGTTCTTTTATCAGTGTTTACTAAGTAATATTTTCCTTCCTTAATATAATTTCCTTTTCTTTTTTTTTCCTAAGGAAAAATTAAATTTTTATTTTTCGCCAATGGATTTTTGTTGACGCCAAAAACCTCACCCCAGAAACAACATCATGTGCTGACATGATAAAAAAAAAAGGTATAGTTGAAAAGATATTTTTTGAATTTCAAGATGATGTAAGGCGATTTGTTCTGTTAAGTGCTGACACACGCACGTTCATCTTTATTGTCAGTAAAGATTAGCCACTATCGAAGAACGGTTCTTTTATTCGTGTTTACTAAGTAATATTTTCCTTCTTTAATTTAATTTAATTTCCTTTTCTTTTTTTTTTGCTCAGGAAAAATTAAAAACTATACATTTATTAAAGTCAGCATGAATCTATTAAAAGCAGTATACATTTATACAAAGGATCAAAAAATAAATTGAAATCATACGAGAAAATGGACCGTATAAAATGAATTAGTGCTTGAACTGAATTTTGACACATAGATAGAATTATTATGCACTTAATGATTTGCTTATAAAGAACTTAATAATTTATAATCTCACTGTCAGTTGTTAACTAATGATAAGCAGATTGAATCGCTAAAAATGTGAGACGCCATGAATATTATAGTTTGTTTCAGTGATGCATAAATCTAATTTATGTTACAATAATAACATTTAAATTATTCACGAACACATAACGTACATCATGTGTCAAATGAATTCCGGAAATAAAAATTATTTTCTGCTTAAAATTATTTTAATCATATAAATACAAAGGAAGAACAATATTCTTAGGTTAAATTATATTTACCTAATTTAAGTGTAATGCGAAAATTCTGATTAAAAATAAATCAGAGTATTATCTTTTTTAATAGATAGGTACATAAAACAAGCGATTTAAAATTTTGATGAAACAATTAAATAGGTGTGATTTCTATTGCAACTTTGAAGAGCATAGCTACATACCAGAATTATACATGTTTTTATATATTTGTTTGAAATAGGAAGAAAGTGTTGTGGTATGCTTAAAAAAGACTGACTGTTTTGAATTTTAGGATGTCTGGAAAATGGTTGTTTCGGAATAATTTGCAGAAATTTCCAAAATTTCGCTTAACTTTTTATTATTTAAAATTTAAAATTTGAATTAATAGGAATTAATTTAATATTCTGTCCGACTTGTATATTTCAGACTCAGACACACACATATGAAATATACAGGTAAAAAATAAATAAAATATGTGAAATAACGATTCTTATTCACACACACATATGCAATATACAGAAAAATAAATAAATAAATAAAATATGTTTAATAACGATTCTTATCCACACACACATATGAAATATACAGAAAAATAAATAAATAAATAAATCATGTGAAATAACGATTGTTATCCACACACACATATGAAATATACAGAAAAATAAATAAATAAATAAAATATGTGAAATAATGATTCTTATCCACGCACATATACGAATTATACAGAAAAATAAATAAAATATGTGAAATAAACATTCTTATCTACACACAAATACGAAATATACAGAAAAAATATAAATAAAACATGTGAAATAAACATTCTTATCCCCAAACACATATGGAATATACAGAAAAAAAATATGTGAAATAAACATTCTTATTCACACACACATGCGAAATATACAGAAAATAAATAAATTAATTAAATATGTGAAATAAACATTCTTATCCAAAAATATAATAATCAAACTGTGAAAAATTACTTACTATTTTATAATTTTATTTCTCTCAGTATTATTGATTTATATTATATATATAAAATATATTTATCTTAAATCATGATTCTTAAAAAAGGAAAGAAAAACAAAAACCTAATTTGAAAGTATAGATGAGTGTGAATCCACCTCATTTACCAGTTTAAATTTATATCCCATATTTTTGGACCCAATATGACGTGGAAGTACCTCCTTTTTCGATGATGAAATCAACAATACTTAACGGGCATAATGAATTAAAATCTTTATGTCTCAAAAATATTTGGAAATAAGCTCTGAAATATTCTTTATTTCTTCCAGTTCCGAATGCAAGAAATTTTTTTTTGTACTTACTTTTCTCTTCGCTCGTTTTACCTATTGAGTTAAAAGTACCAATTTCTATAACTAGATGGCACTACAATATCTTCGGAGCTGGCAGACGGAGCAATTATATCTCTAAAAATTAATACGTATTTTGATCCCTAGATGGCGCTACATAACATTCTTTTCTAGTGAGGAGAAGATTCTAATTTATTGACTTGATTTGTTTTTAGATAAAATATACCTATAATACTGTTTTCAGAAAATCATGCAAATTCTCTTATCGTATTTATCAATCTTTGCTCAATAATATATGAGCCTAATAACAATAATAACTCTTTAATATAGATATAAATGGCCTGCTGTTTCCTTCTCTAATTCTCTTTTTAAAATATTTAAGAACATTAGCTTTTTAAATTACTTATAATAAATTATAATATAAAATTAGTTTTTCGGTATATTATAAACTGACATTACTACTTTGATTGGTCTATCTTGATTGATAATTTCAAAATTCCATTTTGAAACCACAAGAAGGTTTTTGAAAGTGAGCCACGTACTTTTAAATCATGGGATAAGGTGGCGAAAATGTGATTCAGCCCGGATATGCGTCGAGGATTATTCATATACCAGAATGAAGACTTTATTCTTAGATTTAGTAAAATTCGATTCAGTTTTTAAAAGAATGTATATATCAGAAACAACTTGTAATGCGTCAGGATTTGAAGATGCTGAAATTTAGGATCTTTCATTTTAAATTGCAATTTAAAAAATGTAATTGATTACTGAAAAAATGAGGGATTTTGTAAATGAACATGCAAAAAAGTGACGATAAAAAGTGCCGAGAGTTTGAGATACTGCATTTTCAATAGAAGCTGAAATTAGCATATTTTGAAAAAAATTCTCAATCTTTTTATTGGGAAACCAGAATAAAATTCATTGGCTTGATTTAACGTAAGTCCTGATGTGTATTTTTGAAACACGAAGAAATTTTATTGAACTAATAATGTGCCATTAACTTGTAAGCCAATGGTAAAAATTAGAGAAAATTTAATGCATATATTTTGACGGATCAGAACCTTAGAAATATTTTTCTATAAAATATTACAATGTAATAAAGAATGCTTTCTTCCAGAATTTACTTTAGGATATATCAACATTTATTATCTCATGTAATAAGAAATTTACTCATTTTTTTAAAATTACGCTTTAGATGCTTGTAAAAACCTTAATGTAGATTTTTTGCTATGAAATCTATCTCAAAAAAGTTGAAACTCATTTTACAATTTTTAAATGTAACCACGGCACAGGAATTGTTTTAATCATCCGGTATATCTCAGAACTAAAAAAACATTTAACAAAATTAATTGCAATGAAGTTTACAATGCATTTCTACGTACATAACAATAAAATCCCATATTTAATCAAATGCCTGTCAATAAAATTTGAACTATACTTTACATAGTTGAACTATTGTTCAAACTATTCTTTACATACTTGAACTATTGCTCGAATGATTTTTTTTACATAGTTTAGCCCTACAGAGCTTAGTAAATTATTCTGTAGCAGTTACAGTTCTACTATTTTAAAATTAATTTTGATTCAAAACTAAATGTTTAACAAAATTAATTGCAATGAAGTAATCGATGGATTTCTCTGTTCAAGACAATAAAAACACATATTTAGCCAAATGACAGCTTAGTAAATTATTCTGTAGCGTTTACAATTCTGTTATTTTTAAATTAACTTTGATTTAAACTTAAATTTTCAATAAAATTAATCGCAGTGAAGTACTCAATGCATTTTTATGTTCATGAGAATAAAAGCATATATTTAATCAAATGACAGCCAGTAAAAATTGGATTATTTTTTACTTAGTTTAGCACTGCGTAGCTTAGTAATTAATTCTGTATCATTTACAATCATGTTATTTTTTAAAAAAAGTTTGATCTAAAATTATATATTTTGCAAAGTTAATCGCAATAAAGTAATTAATGAATTTCTATGTTCTAGACAATAAAAAACATGTTTAATCAAATGGCTGGTAATGCAATTTGAATTATTCTTTATTTAGTTTAGCCCTGCATAGCTTAGTAATTTATTCTGTTGCCTTGTAAAATTGTGTTATTTTTAAACTAATTTTGACTTAAAAACTAAATATTTAACAATATTAATCGCAACGAAGTAACTAATGAATTTCTATGTTCTAGACAGTAAAAAACATGTTTAATCAAATGGCTGGCAATGCAATTTGACTTATTCTTTATTTAGTTTATCCCTGTACAGCTTAGTAATTTATTCTGTAGCATTTACAATTATGTTCTTTTTAGACAGATTTTCATTTAAAACTAAATATTTAACAAATAACATAAAAACAATTTTTTAAAATGCATTCCTAATTTGGATAGTAGGAAAAATTTTACTTTACTTATTTTTTATTAAATAATTACGATTGTCGTCCTCCAATTTACGATGGAAGGAGGCTTGCAGTAGCTTCTGAGGGTATGGACCCCCGAACACACGAATAACGATCACCTTTGACTCAATACCCCCAGTAGTATAACTCTCGAGATGGTGAACTTTGTGACCTCATTTCAACTCGCAGCTTGAGGGATGTGAATTCAACGTCGTACCAGGCTATCCCGACCTGAAAACTACAACTGCTATAAAAATACTATTATAAAGGCGAGAAAGTTAGTTTTTAATTAATAAATAAAAAATCAATGAATTAATTTTTGAAAAAAACTGTATTAACATCAAATGTCATAAACTACAAGTTTTAAAAAAATTACTTGAGCTAGATTGGATAAATAAAAAGAGTTTTATCAGCGATTGAAAATTTGAAACTATATATATATATATATATATATATATATATATATATATATATATATATATATATATATATTCTTTCTTAGTAATTTATTCTGTAGCATTTAATATTCTGTTAGTTTTAAACTAATTTTGATTCAAAACGAAATATTTAACAAAATTAATCGCAGTGAAGAAATAAACGAATTTCTATGTTCAAGACAATAAAAAAATATATTTAATCAAATGACAGCCAGTAAAATTTGAATTATTTTTTTATGTAGTTTAGCCCCGTATAGCTCAGTAAATTATTCTGTATTATTTACAATTCTACTATTTCAAAATTAATTTTGATTCAAATAGTTAAGTATTTAAAAATAATTTATTATAATTTTAATTTCCAAATGGACAAGTTTTCAACAAAATAAATATTTATTTATAAATAAACATTTTATTATTATTAAATTTTATAATAATAAAATATTTATTTATAAAAAAATAGATATTTTATTTATTATTTTTGTTTTTTGCACAAATTTGTTATAATTTTTTTCGCATACCTTTCGTTCAGCAATATAGATTTAATTAAGCAGCGGAAAATAAAATTTTTGATAAAATAATAAAAAAAGCTCATGTTTACATAGTAGTTTAAAAAACTATAACTGTATGAAATTAAACTCAAAAAATGTATTTAAATAATAAAATATTAAGTCACTAAATAAATAAACAAGGAATAGATGTACGAACATAAAAAAATGGGCTTAAAGAAATTAATTTTGTAAAAACTTTTTTTGAAGCTATAGTTTTTCTCATACAATAAACAAATATGAACGAATTTCAATGTTCAAGACAATAAAAACACATATTTAATCAAATGACAGCCAGTAAGGTTTGAATTATCTTTAATTTTTTATTTTAACTATCTTCGTTTTAGATTTTAATATGCAATGCATTAATATAAATTTTATGGATTATTAAAATCAATTTTTTTCAACTATCACATGACGCCACTGGTATTGTATCCAAAATTACATCAATTGTTAGTCTTAAAATTTAACATAAGAAAAAAGGAGTTATTGATTTGAATAGTCCAAAAGTTACTGATTGAATTGCATCATTCCTTATTATGAAATAACGATGAAATAACGAAACACGGGGATTCCATAAAATAAGTTGACCTTTTCATTTATAACAAATATTTAGATTAATATTCAAATTCGACATAAACATAAAATGTGTTCTTATGCTTTCAATAATTATGCAGTAGAAAAAAAAAGAATAGAATTCGAAAACCTTCTGGTCGGTTTATCATCTTTTATCAATAGAAACTATCTAGATATTTGTCTGATAAATTCCAATAATTCAAACACATTATGTTTGATTTCTAACCGAGACATTTATTTAATCATTTGGAGACGAAAAAAATCGGCATCAAATAAGAAAATCAAGGCAGAAAAAAAAAGAATTAAAATTAATGTTTAGGGAACATTCGCTGAAAATTGTTTATTTTCTGTATCTGAAACGCTACGTGCTTTAAATGATAAAATATTTTTGAGAATGAAGGTAAGACTATCTTAATCCTAGAATGCATCATTAAGCCATTTTGCTGTAATTCTTTATTTTCATTTATAAGCTTCATATGACTGTTCCGAAGGGGGTATATGAGTATTTAGAAATACTTTTTTAAATGTTTCTTGATAAACATTTGTAGAAAAGACAAATGTATAGCAATTACGTTAATATATTTAGATTTAACGAAACATAGAAAAAAATGGCTATTGTACGAATAGTTCTTCATTAAAAATACTATTAAGATATTTTTTGCATTGTAATAATATATTGGTGAAAAGTAATTTTATTTTTGTTGCAGGATTGTTATAGTGTGATTTATGTCACTGGGATATTGCTTAATTCATAGTGTAACCATTTGGCAATTTTTAACTTTAAAAAATTACAGCGAAAAAACGGTAATATAAATTTTAAAAAATGACTTTTTCACTTCCTACTATTAGCTCACTATCTCCCTATATATATTTATATATATATTGTTCAAATTTTCAATCATTAACAAAATACTTTTTATTCAATGACTCAAGTTCAAATAATTTTTTTAAATTTGTAATGGATGACATTTAATGTTGATACAGTTTATTCGAATATTAATTAATTCATTTTCATCAATTCATTAAAAATTCACTTTCCCCATTTGCCCATTTCCAAATAAATTACGAATTCACTTTTACCCCGCGCTAATGAGGTTCGGCTTAACATGTATTCGGCCGATTATTTCAAACGATTCTATTTATTTTCTTAAAGTTTGATGCATTTAAAATTAAATATTGTTAATTAATCGACTTTTCGGGTTCATTTTGTAGAACTTTCGAATGAAAATAATACAGAATAAAGAATATTAAAAGTTTCTAATCTGTATCGCGTTACCCCAACTGGCTTAGAAAATTTACGCATTTTGCGTTGCCTCAATTGACGTTAAAAATTTAACGATTGCGTAATTTTTTGATCAATTATTTTAAGTAATGATTATCATTAGGCCGGGGTATCCTGATTGGTAGGGCGTTGGATTTACAACCCTTGGGCTGTGGGTTCGAACCCGCCAGCTGAAGACTCTCCGTGTGTGTGTGTTTACGGTGGACGTTACATTTGTTGTGGCTAGAAAGCCACCAATATTGAGAGTGATGCCACTGGGGGTACTGGGTCAGAGGTGTCCTAGATCTAAATTATGATCTATGGATGAATGAATGAAATGCATAAATGAAGTCCACCCCTTAAAAAAGGTTTGTGACGTCACTGAGTCAGACTTTTTCTCTCGGGTGCTCAGGGGTACATAGCCTGAGAAGCTACTGCACCCCTCCTTCCGTTGCAAAGCAGAACACGAGATCAACAACAAAAATTGTAATTATTTTATAAAAAGGAAATAAAATAAAATTTTCCTTTGTTAACATAAAAAGGAATTGATTTAAAAAATTATTTTTTTATATTACTTCTTTAAATACAGCTTTTCAAAACATGCATTTTTTTTGGCAAAATAAGTAAGTAAATAGAAAGTCATTCATTCTAGGATTAATTACACTTGATGAAGCTATACAATTTGATATCAGAAGTCAGTGCTGTTGTCGACTACGCTTGAAAATGAAGAATCAGAGTTTTTTAAAAACACGAATTTATTACTCCACCACATAAAACGCAATTCACTTTTTGGAGCGTTTATAAAAGATAAAGTAAAATTTTACGCAAGCAAAAAAGAAAACCTGTCGGTACATGTATTGTCAATGCATTTGCTTTTTGCAAAGTCAACCTCTACTTCTAGATTTAAATAATAATAATAATAATAATAATAATAATAATAATAATAATAATAATAATAATAATAATAATAATAATAATAATAATAATAATAATAATAATAATAATAATAA
>JAOUZG010041943.1:210347-220388 GCA_026289955.1 Argiope argentata
CACACACACACACACACACACACACACACACACACACACACACACACGAGACTAGAAACTAGAAAGAAGATTTACACGTGATATAATCCAAGTTTCTATATAATGCTAGATATTTAATCAAATGTATAATAATACGGCTGTCTTCTTGGCATAGGCGGACCGTGATCTGAGTGTCCCGGTTAGGGTATGGTTGTATCTCTGTGTTATAGTGCGATTTTAAAACTACTTGAGTAGAATATATCTGCCGGTGTCCTGGTACAGGGATAGCGCGTCTTTCCCGTGATCTGGGCGTTTCGAGTTCGGGAAGGGTTGTTCTTCTGTGTTCTATTCAAAAGGTGTGTGAATGTGCCCCCCCCCCCCCCCCTGTAAAAAGGGGTTGTGCACGCGAATGTGACGAATGAGTGGCAAAATGCGTACTCTTGGCCCTAGTTGGCGCTACTACAAAACAAGAGACGCTGATTAGACTTAAATCATTGACTACCTCTTCGAGCTTGGCTAATAACAACGTAATCGCAATAATTACTTGCAGAATTTATCCTGAAAACAACATCCGCAACAGATAATTTCAATTTATTTTTTGTATTCTCTTATAATTTTTTATTTTTCAGGAGGTTCATAGTTTTTGCTGGAGAATATTACGGTAATCGGTAATCACAAGATGTTACTTCGTTCCACCAGAAAGTATTCGAATAAATCACCATGTCGGAAGTTTCTCATCTTTATTTTTTGAGGTGCCGCTCAAGAAGATACAGTAATCGATAACCTTAACTAGCTACTCCATTCTGACCCTAAATTATTTGATTGAACAGATTGCCAAGACAGAAACACGAGTTGAAATTATGTTTCAATACTAAGAGCCATCACCGGACGTGGTACAACCCTTCCCTTGGGAAGCATGTCCTGTCATCGGTAGGATGTAGTCGATATCTGATCCCACCATTATTATACCCACCAGGGCAGCGAGGATCAAGCTCAATACTGGAAGTTTCTTATTCCTGTTCTTGAGCTGAGCACATATATAGCAATCGGCAAGTCATGCCAGATTCTCCAATCCACTCAAAGACTATGTATTTAAACCATAAGACTGGATGACCAGATAGTCGCAAAAACAACCCTGGAGGGAACTGTGGTTGAGTCCTGAAGGCCATCACCGGCCACGGTACAATCCTTCCCCTAAAAGTACCGTCATCAATGGGAGGAGCCTACACCCATCCAGGGTGGCGAGATCCAACCACCATGCAGGAAGAATCTCATCCTCATTTCGAGGTGCCCCCCCTCTCGAGGGGGATAGAGTAATCGACAAATATTTCTCAAGTATTGATTATTTTAAAAATATTTATCAATCACCATAAATAAAAAAATATTTGAATAATTGTAAAGATTTGCCTGTCAATCTTTAAAATCTATTTTTAAATTGCAATATAAGAAAAGAGGTTTTTTTTTTTTTTTGCTCTAAGGGATTATTTTCTGTAAACGGATTCTCATAACAACTTTACTACTATTGTCTGCTTTGAATATATTATAATAAAATGGATTTGTAAATGTAGGATCGTAACAGTGATAGATTAATTAAAATATCTACTGAAAAATTAGAACAAATTTAGAGGAGATTTTCACTGCTTGAATGCTATTATAAAGTCTACCATTTCCAGTCAAGACAAATAGTTGTTCAACTAAATCAATAAAATCAACGATAAAATCTCCATTAGATTTTTTTCAGAAGAATTATAATGTTTAGATGTACAATCGCGAAAGTTTCTATATTGAAGTGAAATATGCTTGCGTTTTGCAATTATTTTAAAAATAGCGTTTTATTTATTACATATGACATCTGCTGTCAGTTTCAAAACTATTCGCCTCATT
Source organism: Argiope argentata (assembly GCA_026289955.1). Taxonomy (NCBI): domain Eukaryota; kingdom Metazoa; phylum Arthropoda; class Arachnida; order Araneae; family Araneidae; genus Argiope; species Argiope argentata. Next base: position 212,211 of record JAOUZG010041943.1, read on the forward strand.
TGACGTTGCCTTCAGCATTTTATGAAAGATGATTTATTGTAATGAACTTTGCTTTCAAACATGTTTGAACAAACACGAACCGTGAACGTTTGGGTGAATTAATGTAGCTGTTTTAACTACGATACATAATGAAGGACTTGGAATTCCTGATTTATATATTATTATAATTTTAACTTTACTTGTATACGTACCTAAATTTTGGTTTTTCTTTAAATAAAAATCTCCATATTTTCTTTTGTTTTATTTAACAAATGAAACAAGATATTAAAAAATAATTAAATTATAGTACGCATTAAATTATTTATTTATGAATAAATATTTTTAATGTATATTATAAACAAAAATACATTTAAGTTGTTCGAAAATCCTTTTTTTTTTCACTTTAATAGATGAAATTCGTTTCATTTTCACATTATTTATTTTGCATTATTAATAATTTTAGAGCTTTCGATTCAACGTTTTCTCATTATTACTTTCTTACATTTTTGATTGCTTAAAGTACAGCAATACAGTTTACGTACAATATATTTTTGTAACTATCAATTAAAAATAAAGTTAATTGAAACTGTCATTATATTAGCTATTAATATAAAGTAAGAGCATGTTCATATATTAATAGCCATTAAAAGTATAGTTTTTTAAGTTCTTGTAGTACACCATAGAAATGACAATTCATACTTCTTCCATCTAAAAATGAGACTATCCCCACATCTCTGTACATAGAGAGTTCTTTTTACTCAATTAATGTTAACTTGAAATTTCAGTAAGTTTTACCCATTATAAAAATTTTAATAAAAATTTCAATTTCAAAATTTTTATCCAACTTGCATTTTTGAAATCTGTATTATTGAAACTGAAAATAACAAATTAAGAAATCAGTCACGTGAAAAAGATTGTTATGAAAAAATTTGAAAGCCAGTCACATGATTTTGACACGAAACACGCACGTTTTTTTTAAACAAGAAATTAGGCTTCTTATGCTTATTATGCATCCGTACATAGAAAACATTCTCCAATGCTGACGTTGCCGTAAGTTTGGCCATTTTTTTTTTAATTTTTTGACCTAAAAAAGCTAACCTAAGAAAAATCAACACAAATATTATTGAGCTGTTAAAATGTGAGAAAGAATGAAAAATTATAACAATTCTCACATTTTATTTTAATTTGATAATTTTCCCTGGTTTTCTTTTTAGTCAAATGTTTGGATTCTTCTTTGAAATAATCAATAAATATCCGTCTAGTATTTTTATTCCTTTGTTCGTTAACTAGAATTCCAAATCGTATTTTTTATCATGAAGCATTTAAATTTTATAACCTTAAATTTGACATCTAGTTAAATTCTTTTCTTTGGAGATAAAATTTCGGTTTAGTTACATTTTTTAAAAACTTTTTTTTTACGATTAAATGATCAAACAGAAAAAGATTTAAGATTACACAATACTTGTAATGTGTACTTGTAATGTGTACCTAAAGAATTTTATATGTGAAAGAAAGAAAGAAAGAAAAATTGAACTTTCAATATTCATTAGGAAATGAAACACTTTTTGTACTTTCTCTTTTATAACGAAATAATATTTTTTTGTTTATTTATTTGAAGATCAGAAATAGTTAACTCGAAAACTAAAATCGTATGTTTTTATCATTAAGTATTTAAAGTTTATAACTTTAATCTTGATATCTAGTTTCATAAATTTCTTTGGAAATTAAATTTTTGTTTAGTTACATTTTTTTTTCGTTAAAATTATCAATAATAAAAATTAAATAAAAGTACTTGAAATCGGAGCATTTTATCAAAAAAAAGTAGGATTTCAATATTCATACGATGAAAGGCTTTTTGTTTTCCTTTTTCTCAACAACAACAAAAAGGATTTTTTCATTCTTTTTTTACAGTCTTTTTTAATTCTTTATTCAGTTATTCGTTCTTTATTAATCTTTTTTCTTCTTTTCTTCTTTCTTTACTTATTTTTAGAGCTCAGAAATATTAAAGATGCTTTCAAATTTCTCAATTTTGATGGGAAATATTTGTTTCAACAAATATCCTTTTACCTCCCCCCCCCAAAAAAAATAAATTATAAAGCTCAATTTTTGATAGCTTAAGATGTTATGCATTGATAATTTATCCAGAAAAACTCTTAAAACCTTAAAAAATGAATATTTTATTCTTCTTTTATGTAGAATTTTTAGCAATGTCTATAGAAAAACTTCCAGAAAGAGAATTAGATATTACATAAAACGGAAGCCGTCCGTGAAATGATTAGAAATTATTACATTATGATGCTGAAAACTGTGCGCAAGGGAACGAAAGGTTAAAAAATATGACCTCTAAAAATCGATAGATTGGTCGGCCAATTAGCAAGCGATTTGTTAATTGACTCGTTTAGACATTCTGTGTGCAGTTCATTAGGGAGATGCTATACCTAATTACGGTTTCCTTTGTGCAATTTCAGAGACAAGACATCAGGATAATTAATGAAATATAAGCGAAGATGTAAAAGTAGACTTTGTATTCATCTGCTGATGGGTAATATTTGAAGTAACTGAAGTCAAATTCCCATCGTTGAGACTATTAATAACTGTTATTCTGATGTATGCAGCTTAGATTCAAAAGAATATTTATGATCATGAAGATATCAAAATTATATCTGCATCCTGAGCTCAATGAATTTTTATTCCCTTATTGCGAAAAGGTACAGTATTTTATTCAGATTCACAATGATTATTTAAGTAATTTTACTATCAATGTATATTTCCATATAATTAAAATAATTATTAAAACTAACGTTTAGTTTAATTACATTACCATTTAAAGCAACACTAGGGCTATTTTGGGATGGACCTTATAATTTCGAACTGAGGTCAAATGACGAGGACGACCCCTGAGCTGTAACTCTCCCTCAACACACAAAACCATACTAGCGGGAGGACGTTTAACGTTCACTAGACGACGGTTCATAGGTGGAATTGGTTCCGAAGCCGAACTCTTACCACCAGCCCACCGCAGCCCTATAAACTAAACATACAGTTCCCTACTATGAACTACCGAACCGATTTTGCCAATTTCTATTTTATTGAAAAGCTTACTATTTCTAGTTATATTTCCTATAGTTTCAAGCCCCCATCACCATTCCTTTTTTTCTTCAGAAAATTCACAAATACTTATTCCACAACATATTCTCTAGAGGGAAAATCTTCTAGATTCCCCCAGGCACAACTACTCAACCGATTTCGAAATTTTTTATTTCATCTGAAATCTCTCACTAATATATATGTCATCAATGGGCATTTGCTTTTCATTTTCAAAATTTTTTACCCTACCACCTACTTTACTGAATATTCACTATAAAGAAAGAATTTTTGAGAAAGACCCGTAACTACAGTCACTATACAGATTTCGTCAAATTTTATTTCACCTGAAAACTTATTATCTTTAGATATATCGATGCCGGCGCCCTGGTACAGTGGCAGTGCCTCTCCCTCTTCATCTGGGTGTCTTGGTTTCGATTTCCGGTTCGGGCATGGTTGTTCTTCATCTGTTCTATTTGTGAGATATGTGTGAGTGTGCCTCATCCCCCCCACCCCATAAAAAGGGACTGTGCATGTGAATGCGACGGGTGGGTAGCTAAACCCGAGTTCCAACGACCCTCGAATCGACTTAGGCATCAAAGCACCCCAAGAAACTGCAAGAGGGGCAAAATTTCCGGAACGCGTGACACGTCTAAAGATGTCGCGCTTGAAGGAACACGGCTTAAGATGTACTCTTGGCCCTGGTTGGCGTTACTCAAAATAAGAGATACACCCTCGGCTTAAATTCGTTGCCTGTGTCAGCAAGCTTCTCCATGGCAAGTGTCATTAGAAACAACAATGGATATATCGACAATAGTCGCTTGATTAATTTCTCCAGTTCCAAGATATATCGCAATTTTTTTTGGCTGAATCTCCAACAGCTAAAGCAATTTCGCCATTCTTATCTTCAATTAATTTTGTCATTTCGCAAGCACAGTTAGCCGTCAAAATGTTCGACATTTATTGAGCAAGTACAATCAAAAATAATTTTCTTTTGTTGGGATAAGATATAGTTCATCAAAAGGGGTTAATTAGGGACAGAATGGCCTGGTTGGTAGAGCGTTGGACTCGTACTCCTTAGGTTACGGATTCGAAGCTCACCGGCCAAAAGATTTCCCCGAGTGTGTGGCGACTGGCGCTCATTAAATCTGTTCCTGGTCGTAAAGTCCTTCATGTCGAGAGTAATGCTACTGAGGGTACTGGGTCAGAGGTGATCGTTCTCTGTTCCAGGTCTAAATTACGATCTGAGATGAATGAAGGATTTTGCATGAATGAAGTCCGCCCCCTAAAAAGGATTGTGAAGTGTGAGTAGCTAAGTCGTACTCTTGGTTCTAGATGGCGCTACTTGTAAAACAAAGAGACGCATTTCTTAGACTTAAATCATCCGCTGATCGTATCAGCGGGGGCTTGTCCAAGGCAAGTGCCATTAGTCACAACACAAAGGGGCTAATACGATTAAACTAATGCTATTATTATGATAAGCGAGTAGCTAGTCACCGATAGCGGCTAATACTATATGAAATAAATGCACTTTTCTCCTTGAAGATCGTTTTATACTCCAGTTATTTTCTCTGGACTTCTCTATACAGATACTAGTTGAAAACTTATAAACTTAAATATTTATAACTCGAAACGCGCAGAGCATCCGAAGCTGAGAAACCTTATGGAAAGACAGAATTGATTTTCTGACTTCAAGACAGAAAACATATGGTCAAGAAGGGTCTAACACGACTCAGGGGGGAGAGGCCGCTCACTCACATCCGGTCAATAGACAAATCCTTCCCCCCTTTGCATTCTCTATGGTGTTCTTATCACCCTTATAAGCAAGAAAGAATGTTATCATTAAAAAGTAAAATATACGAAAGATTTTCCCTTCATTTTTTTTGTTATGGTTGTAACATCCTTATTAGCATAACTATCACTAACGTGTATAACAAGTGTAACGTGTTCTCTTGAGTATCTAACAAAAAATATACCCACTTAGCAATCGGCTCACCAGGGAAACTTATGAATAAATTTTTGGTTCCAAATTTATAATTAATAAAAAACAGAAACCGGACACAAGCTTATCTGTCAAATTCTTTTTTATAGTTTAATTAGATGATTCCAGTCGTTTAAGGAATCCACGGCTATTTCGTGGAAAAATTCTGGATTGGTGTGTAATAGGTCTCAGGTGCGAGACCCGATTTCACTGAAATCCAGGGTGAATGGCACACACTTAGATTTCTTAGTAGTTTCTTTTCTATTATCTTTGGATTCTTCTCTACAACTCCTAAGTTTATAGCAGGGATGGGAGCGAAAGGCTCAAACTTTCGAAGATCACAGCAATCTCCGATTTTCACGTGTGATAGCACAGTATGGCGCAAATTATGCTTCGTAACACAATGAAGAATATTCAGCGCACATTCAGCAAATGTCTTTTTTCTTCTTCCAAGGATTAGATTCAAAATTAGACCCAGATTTATAACTTTGACTATAAAAAATCATACCAAATCTCATTTAACTACGTCATTGCATATTTGAATTACGACGTTTAAATTAACATAAATGCAGATATATTTTTTGAAAACTTAAAAAACACACACACACACACACACCATTTACTATTTTGATTATCAATCTCTAAACCATATTTCATCCTTCTAGCTCTTTGAGTATTTGAGGTTTGTTTTTCATGTATATACGTGCAGACAGACAGACTTCCCATTGACGGATTCTGGCTTAATTTTGAAATAAATTTTCAAAATTTGTTGTTAAGACCACATACCAAATTTCATCGCTGTAGCTAAAAGCGATTTTGTTTTTATCTTGTTTCCAGTAAGGTAACAGACAGACAGATAGACATAATTTTCGCAGTGTGTTTTCCCGACATAGGGCGGTTTGAAACGGTAAGATACGCCAAACTCTCATTTGATGATTACAAAACTTTCTCCTCGTATATGAGTAGGTATGACCTCGTATATGAAATACCTACGGGATCACCCCCCTCCACACACACACACACACACACTAGTTACAATACTATTACGATTACGATACATTCTATTCATGTGCGAGAAAGTACAAAGCCATGTAGATGACCTATAAATAAGTAGAGGCAAAACATCTCCCCACTGATTGCAATACAATTACAATTACTTAAGATTGCGAGTTCGTTTTCAATACTCACTTTTCGTATACGAAAAATCGCTAAATCACGCATATGACCTCTAAATCTGTTGAGGTCAAACATCCTACCACTGGCGTGATGTAGTTAACTTAGAGTTAAAGAACAGGTTGAGCAGAGATCCTTTCCTCATTATTTGAGCAATGTTCAAAATTACAAGATTTATTTACTAAGAGCCCAATAATATAACAAAATTAATAAAACGAAACTAAATTTTTCCGTTTTGAAAATATAATCACATTTTTATTTAATAAAGAATCAATTAAGTAATTGATATTATAGATTCCATAAAGAATTTCATTAAAGAGAATATATAAGTAATTTTCCATATCGTTTATATCAAATTACAACTTATGTGAAAAAAAAACCCTGCTTAGTTTTAACGTATTAATTTACAATTCTGTGAATTCAGTGTATGTTCGAGGTTCGAGGAAATCATTTATAAATTAAAAATAAATATTTTAATTATTTTGATGATTATAAGGTAATTTAATCCCCGATAGCTTTTCAATAATTGGAATTTTGTATTTTTCCTATTTTTAAAGGTAACGCTTTCACGAATTCTTTGGAATTCTATTAATAATATTTTAAAAGCTCCTACATCTTTCTAGAGATCTAGGATTTCACGAAATCGATAGTTGGAGTTTACTTACTTTAAATTTTTCTTTGAAAGGATTCGTTTATTGTGATTGCTAATCCCACGCGAAGTAAAGAATTATTTTACAGTTTCTCAGAAACATCGATATTATTTCTTATTCTCAGAAAATCATGACTCCCGAAATAATAACAAAAGAATTATTTCATCCACCTTATGAGAAATATTAGCTCTATTTTTTTATATGTTTCGGAGAGATATTTTTAAATAAAAAAGGATTACTTGTTGCCATGCGATACGGATCTTTTCGTCTTTTTCAAAGATGTTTTAAGTATTGATTTTTGTGGCTGAATTTTCTACTCCTACGTATAATATCTCCTAGAAAATAATCTGTCATTTTTTTCAAAACTTATCAGAAATTTTATTTTATACAGGAGATAATGTTTCGAATTTTAATTGAAATTTGAATTTTATCATGGGAGAGAACCACTGTTCTTCTTCTGTAGAATGAATGCTTAGATTCAAGTAAATATAGATGAGAATAGAAAAGATATCTGAGAAAACAAATCTTAATCTAGAATATTTTTTTTTTGGTAAAAATTAATTATTTTTCTGAAATGGCTCTAATTTTTGAGCTTCTCGATTGCAATCTTTTTAAATTATATTGAGGAAGCTGTTGTTGCTAAGGACGGTTTGATTTCTCCAGATTGAAATACCTGAAATTGTAAATAAAAATGAAAGGGAAATTTCATCAGATCCCAATTAACTCTGTACGATCTACACAAAAAGGAACCAAACAATTCTTTCTTATATTCCATGCGTGCAAAAAAGTAGAAAAAGTCAACATTTTATTTTTTTATTTTTTGAATGAAAGAAATGGTATTACATTCGCTAAAAATTCTTACTGGGAGGTTTAGATGAAATTCCAAATTTTCCAAAATTGAGTTCATAAAATTAATTTTTTCATTATGTCTGTCTTTCTGTCTATGAATACGATAACTCAAAACTACTTTCAGCTTGACGAATGAAATTTAGTATACGGACTTTGCCCAAAATTATAGATTCTTTATCACATTTCAAGCGAAAACCGAGCAGAGGTCTGTCCAGTTGACCGAATGAAATTTAATAACTTGTACTGAAAACGAAGAGAGCTAAATGGATAAAATTTGCTACACACATTTAACATACACAATGTATATATATATATATATTAAATTAAGGACCAAACCCATGAGGGGTTTGTTCTTTCACAAATGTATGAATGCAATGTCGCAGACGACAGTGGATTTAAATATATGAAGTGACTTAATATATGAACGACTGAACGACAAAATATATACCAAATATACGACAA
>JAOUZG010041943.1:220398-239156 GCA_026289955.1 Argiope argentata
ATAAATTAAACTGAAAACGAAGAGAGCTAAATAGATAAAATTTGGTAAACACATTTAACATACACGATGTAAATATGTATTAAATTAAGGGTCAAATCCATGAGGGGTTTGTTCTTTCACAAATGTATAAATGCCATGTCTAAAACGACAGCGACTTAAATATATGAAACAATATATGAACTACAAAATATAGGAAATGTGGTATGTAATTTTTCCACAAAACTTTGGTTTTGCAAAACAAGTGCCTCAAAAACACAATTACGCTTTTCGATGTCTATTAGCCGAATGCAAAGGATTAATTGCCAAAAAAAATCGCTTATAATCACATGATATGTTTATTAAAATTGTTAAAACCAAGGCTTTCAAGCCCTATCCAAGACCCACAATTTTATATATGGGAAAAGGAAAGAGGATAACACCTTTGTTAGAAAATTGCGTGTAAGTTTTGAGAAGACCACATTAACTCGTTTGAATTAAGACTATCTATGTGTGAAGATAATAATTCAGAATAGCATTCAGCGGGAGTGATGGTTTTTGGAGTGTAATATTAACACCAAATTTACCAACTGTTTTCAAAATTTGAATGAAACCCATGAAAACTAAATCGATCCCTTTTTTTTTATATGTGAACATTATAACACAAAAATACTCTGAACTGAAAAAATGAAATTAAGTATGTAATTCCAGATTTGTAAATTTCTATCAAAATGTGGACGAAATTCGTATAGAAGTCTGTTTGTCTGTAAGCATGCGAAAAGATCACTCTAAAACAGGGGTTCTCAAACTTTTAGACATTGAGACCCCCTTTTTAGACCAAGTATTTTGGCGACCCCGAGCAAAGTTTTAACTGTGTCTAAAATTTAGACAGAGATTTTAAAAATTTTACACGTACTCAAGAGTTTGTAAAGTATGTGTCGGGTATTGGCACCACATCCCTTGACACTTCATCTTTCTCCTTACTAGTATCATCTCATCTCGAAGCTTTGATTGAACAGTTTACAGATTAAATTCAAGTTAAGGATATGAGTGGGGTTGTGTGGATAGTCTATCCGTTCAGTGAGAAAGCCGTGACAAAAGCTGAACTAAGCGACCGTCATCATGACGAACTGATAGAGATTTCAAGTGATCAGTCAGCTAAAGTAACTTTTAACATAGCTTATATCGACAAATTTTGGATACGTATTAAAAAGGAATACCTAGAACTTTCCACAACAGCATTAAAAACTTTGATGTCATTTTCTACACATTACAACTGTGAACAACGATTCTTCATAATGATAAATTTAAAAACAAAATCAAGAAATCGTTTGACACTGGAAAATGACATTGTTTTGTATGTTACAACGCTCATTCAAGACATTAAAAAATTGTTTAATTCCAAACAAGCTCATGTATCCCATTAACTAATAGAACACTAAAACCAAATTGTATGTGTATTAAAAGATTTATGTGTACTCTTTTTTTAATGAAAACTATAGCAATAAATTAATTTTCTTTAAACTTTTCTTCCACATCTCGTGACCCCTCTGGGGGTAGCGACCCACCTTTCGAGAACCCCTGCTCTAAAACACAAATGAATAAATAGATAAAATCTGATATATAAATTTATTATTAGAATTGTATGTGTATATTAAATTCCCGACTATCTCTGCTACAGGGATGACCACTTGCCTGCTAGTTTGAGAACAGGAAAACTCAAAAACGCAACGACTTAGAAAATATTCCACCCAGTTTTGTGACCGAAATTGCAGACATGAATCGAATTTCGGATCGAATCGGAGGAAAAGAAGCAATCCAAAATGCATATTTAGTATTATTTTTTCAGTGTATATTCTCGAGTTTCTGAACGTGAAGACTCAAAAACGAAATGACTTAGGAAATTTGGTATACAGTCTTGTGACCAAAATTGTTGTCGTGAATCTAATTTTGGAACGAATAGATGGAAAGGAAGCGTTACAAAATGCATGCTGAGCCCCCCCCCCATCTCCACCCCCAGTATATCACAAAGCAGGAAACTTGCATTGCTGGGTCAATAGACGAAGTTGGGGGAGAGTGGGGGAACACGTGCGGACACCCGCACCTTCGAATGTTTACCTCTTAACTCCCCTATACCCCTACCCTCCACCCCACCTAGGCTATGCGTTCAGAGGGAGTAATAGAGAAAAAAGAGGGAAATCGAAAAAAAGAAAAAAAAAGTGCCAGATTTAGACACATAGTCAGGAAACTCGGAAGGAAAGATACTTCGGCATTTTTTTCTTAAGGATTGTTACCAATATTTTTTGTCGTTGTCGTTGATGATCGCTTATCTAAATAACTGAATTTTGATTTTAAAATCTATTATAATAACAAACATCTACCATGCAATAATACTACTTTTTATTTTTTCGTACATGGTGTGTTCTAAGAGAAAATTTTGTAATCATAAAGAAATTTGATATTGAGAATTTGGTGAACCATATTTCAGACTTCTCTGAGTTCCATAAAATTTTTGTTGGAATTATGTGCATTTGAGAAACGAATTGAGTTAGAGGAATGAAATTTGGTGTGGCATTGTGACATAAAATTTGTAGATTCCGTTTTAATATAACAAATCGCTAACATATAATCACTTTTTTATTTTTTCGAACACAGTGTGTTCTAAAAGAAAATGTTGTATTCATAAAAAAAAATTGATATTGATGATTTGGTGAACCATTTTTCAGACTTCTCTGAGTTCCAGAAACAAATTTTTGGAATTATGTGTGCTTTTTTGAGATGCATAATTGAGAAATGAATTGAGTTAGAGGAATGAAATTTGGTGTGGCATTGCGACAAAAAATTTGTAGACTCTTTCTTAATATAACAAAGCGCTAAAATATAATCACTTTTTATTTTTTCGTACACGGTGTGTTCAAACAGAAAATATTATAATCATTAAAAAAAATAATTCGATATTGAGAATTTGGTGAACCATGTTTTAGATTTCACCGAGTCCGAGAAACAAATTTTGGAATTATGTACACCTCTTTGAGAACCATAACTGAGAAACGAATTGAGTTAGAGGAATGAAATTTGATGTGGCATTGTTAAATAAAATTTGAAGATTTCTTTTTAATATAACAAAGTACTAACATATAACCACTTTTTGTTTTTTCGTACGTAGTGTGTTCTAAGACAAAATATTGTAATTATAAAATAATAAGACTGTTAAGAACCAAAGCTAGCCAAGTCATCTTCTTGGGCGGAGCCAGCTGCCAATCACGTAAACATCACGTGACCTGACTGTTCATGTTTGTAAATTCTCTTTTATTCCAGTAGAAGCGAACTTGACCCTGGTACGAGGGGGAGTATGATCTCGGCTCTCTCCCGCGTAACTTTTAATGTGTAGTTCTCTAGGCCTGCTACACTAAGGCTTAATCTTGTGCCTTTTGTTATTGTTACCAATAAACCTCAGAAAAGACAACCTGTGTTTTCAAGTTATTTCAAAGATGCTACAATCTTCACCTATTAGATAAGTTATTGCTCAATCTAGAAAAACAGCAATAGTTTAATTTTTTTGGATTTTCTTCAAAGACATTGAGGATTTGGTGAACCATGTTTCAGACTTCTTTTGACTCCCAGAAACAAATTTTTAGAATTATGACTGTCACTTTGAGATGGATAATTGAGAAACGAATTGCCTGAAAGAGATGAAATTTTGAGTGTTATCCTATAATTAAATTAGTAGATTTTTTTAAAATATTGCATGAAATAAATTGATGGAAACTGTGTCTGTCTGCAAATATGTATACGATCACAATAACTCAAAACTGTCCGGAGTTAGATCATATTTACTGGACAATTTTATAACCAGAAATGTTGAGATTGAATATATTTTGGATAAAATTTCTAGATAATGCAACTACCTCTATGCCTGATTAATTATACGTACATAATCCAGATTTATTAAAAATTAAATGATATATATAAATGACATTTTGTATTCTATTTTGTAGTCAAAATTCTTGTTATACATTAAAATTTGCACTCAGTTGGAAGCAATTTGAAGATGCACAACTTTGGTTTTCTTCATTGTACTTTTTTGTAATATTATAACTGTTCTCTTTATCTGAAATGATCCAATAATTATATATGAACTAAATGCCTCTTTATTACATAATTTATCTAATAACTAAACACAGCAAATGAAAACAAGTAAAATATATATTTAAAAATTGATTGTAATTCTCCAAAATTAATCACAAATAGATCAAAAACTATTTCGCATTTTAGTTAGTCTTCACTTTTTATCTATACGATATAAAATTTGGGAAAAAATTGTCTTTCTAAAGAATTTCATTTCTTCTTGAATCCAAACTTTAAATTTATTATTTGCCTTTCATTACTTTTACAACTGGGTGATTTCAACAAAAATAATGGTCTAACTACCAGTTTTGGTCTCCCTGAAATTTTCTAGCATAATGTTTAATAAAAGTATAGCTCCATTTCCCATTGCCCCTCAAAAATATGGACCTTAGACATGGTTGTGAACGTCATGAGGGTTCTAGTATTTATTTTCCTAGACCTGCAAATGAGAGTTACCCTCTTCTAATGTTCGTCATAAGGGTGTTAATATTTGTTTTCATAAACTCGCAAATGAGAGTTGCCTTCTTCATAGTGTTCGTCATGAGTGTTTTAGTATTTATTTTCGTAGACCCTCAAATGAGAGTTGCCCTCTACATAGTGTTCGTCATGAACGTTTTAGTTCGAAAAACGCATTTTGACATTAAGTCTGTCTGCCTGTTCTATAAACACGATAACTCAAAAACATTTTGAGCTAGGTAGATAAAATTTAGTTTAGAGATTTACGAATAAATTCGCATATTTTTTTCAAAATTTTAAATGAAATTCTTTGCGAGGAAATTTGTCTGGCTGGTTGTTTAATAAAATGGAATTTGGTAAATAAAAACACAAAACGTCAAATAAAGAAAATTTGGCTCACAGACCTAGTTCTATTTAGAATCCTATCAAATTTGAAACCAAATCTGCGCCAGTATTTTTCACTAATTGTTGGTCTGTGCGTTTACATACATATAAACGCAATAACTCATAAATGCATCAACTTAAACCAATGAAATTTAAGTATATGATCTTGTGGCAACAAGCATAATTTTATGCAAAATGTTGATGCCAATTTCATCCAAAATGGCGTCCGAAATATATTTCCACGCAGAGAAAATGCTAGATTCAGGCCAAAAATCTATATTTCATAATAATTGGTCGCCAAAGCTATGTAAGTAATTTGTGGCCTAAGGTTCCCAATATTATACGAGAGAGAGAGAAATTAGACTTATTAGAGAGGATGAAAAAATATTTAAGAGATAACACTCCCATTTTTTAAAATTATTTTCTGTGGAAAATGAGAGAGAAAAAAAAAGGAATTCATTTTCTGAAGAACATTTTTCTATCTATTTGTCAATAGTGTGTTATGAATTTTGTGTAAGTTAGATTTTTTTTGTGTAAATATTATTTTGTGAAAATTTGATAAGTTGTGTGTAAAAAATTTTTTGTAAATATTATTAATAAGTGTGAATCTTTATGTAAATATTGTAAAATGTTTAATTATATATAATTAACTGCAATGAAATCGCGAGTCGACGAGAAAAGAATTTCTAAGGGGATTTACAACAGAAGATCACGATATTTCACTAATTTGGGGATGTAGGTGTGTTGGAGAAATATTGACGTCACTGACAATTTTTAATACATGCTAAAATGTGTAGTAGGAGCTAAAAAAAGATTTGCTCTTAGAGAGTGTTGGGGAAAGTTCCAATTGTCCGAAACGAGCTAGAGGTTTTTGCGTTTGCCCCTCCCAGTTTAGTGGGACGCTATTTAAGCCTCGAATTAAGGTGGAGAATCAGATCAGTCCGGAGATCGAACTACTTCAGTTGGCTTAGCTTGAGAGAGCGTCTTTTCTTTTTGATGCCCGTTCAATTGCTTTGTTATTAACCAAAATTTACGGTTTAAATAGAATTAATTTGCTTAGGATTTGTAGCTGGTGTTACGAATATTTAATACACGTTTTACTAGACAATAAAGTCTGTATCATTGAATCGTTCTTGTTAGAATTTTCGTGACAAATGCAGCTTAAAAGTTATGACTAGACGAATGGAATTTTGTTTTTTTGTCTTTTATCAACTTTCTGGCATGTATCAAATTTTGGGCAAAATTTGTTAATTTTTTTCTTCTCATCGAGCGTGTGAGAGTGATTATTCAAAAACAACGCAAGGTGTATAAACGAAATTTAGAATGTAGTTTCGATAACAATATTTTAAACTTTTGTCTGATTTTCACTCCAATCAATTGAAAGAAAAATATAAAAAATACATTCCCTTTTTTCTTCAAAAGATTTTCTAAGGCTGCTTTTGGTTTGTACATTATATTTATTTACTCGGTCATATATTGAGCAACAAATATCTACCGATTCTTTGCAGTCACACAATTGCACAACGGAAATAAAACAAAAAATATAATGTCTTGTTCAATGTATTTTCCCACAAGATTCTTTAGAAAGTTCCACAAAAGAGCAAATTCTTTCGGCCCACGTAGTTTCTAAAAACAACTCAGCGGTCATAGGAAGGTCAGTATCAAACGTTCAGTGTGATCGAATTAAACTTAAATCCAGAAAAGCTTTCCCACTTTAAAACTAAAGAGTCTATCAGCAAACATGCGGCTTAAATAAATCCTTTTTATACAGGCTTCAATGAAAAGGCCTACTTCGAATGCTTTTAATTCTTAAATAACAAAAATGTGGTTATAAAGAGTAGATAAAAGTTTTCGAAAAGTGTTAAGGTAAGAAAAATTTTAACGGATCAGAAACTGTTTCTCATGGTCCCCTGTTAAAAATTTATTCATATTTTAAGATCAGTTGCAAGTTTTATTGTTTTTGATTTATTATTTTTTGCTTTATGTTTACGAAATAAGCAAAGAGAAAAAATTGTAATCACAAAAAAATTCTATTTTTTGATTTTGACGAATCTCCCCATTTACATCTCCTTTGAGATCGAAAAACCCATATATATTTTTTATTTTTTCCCATCTATTTGTGAACTCGATAACTCAAAAATATTTTGAACTAGTGAGGTGAAATTTTCTACATGGTTTTAACACGACATTTGTAGATTTCTCTTAAATTTTTGAACGAAAGTCATTCAGAAGAAGTCCGGTTATGACATGATACAAGCTAATATGATAACTACAAAACGTAAAGAGCATGATTGATAGTTAATATGATAACTACGAAACGTAAAGAGCATGATTGATAGTTAATATGATGTCTACAAAACGTAAAGAACACGATTGATAGTTATTATGATAACTACAAAATGTAAAGAACATGATTGATTGTTATTGGATTACTACAAAACGTAAAGAGCATGATTGATAGTTAATAGGGTAACTACAAAACGTAAAGAGCATGATTGATAAAATTTGTTATGTAGATTTTCCGCCTAAAGCGTTTTAAATCTTGGAGAAAATCCGACAAAAATTTGATCGTCTGTCTGCCTGCACTTTATCATGCCTATGAATGCGATAACTCAAAAGAAGCTACAACTTATAATAAATGAAATTTTGCTTATAACTTTAGCATCTCAAGGGATTTTATCTTATATTATTAAACTATAAACAAATCAGTGAAAAGTTTGACTGTCTGATATTAATAAAAATGAAGTAAACGCGATACTTCAAAAGAATAGTAACTTTTATAAATCTGTGATACTGTGATTTGAATTACAGTTTTGTATCAAATTTTGGTTTCCATTGGTTGGTAAAAAAGCGTACAAAATACGTATTCGGTTTTCTGGTATTTGTGTATTAACCGCACCCCATTGATTCAAAGAAAAACCCTCAAAAAACCACACTCTATTAGGATTTTTGAGCTATTATTCGTGAAATGCCTTGCTATAAATAATATATAAATACCAATTTTCTTTACTTAACTATGAAACATGCAATACTATAATTCATGGGACGCTGAAAATAAAAACATGATACGTTCATGGCATCTCGACATTATCCATGATAGACAAATTTATGCTGGGACTGGGTAGGATATAACACGTATATTAGTGATTATGCGAGAAATTTTTGAGTAGACCATTTCCGTTGATGGGGCAGTAAATATTGAGTGCTCATAGTTATTCAATAGTATTCATTTGTAATATACAAATTTTAATTCTGTTGCAATTTTTCCTACAATTTTGTTTGCTAAAATAAATTTAATTATAAAAGGTCAAAATGCAGATAAAAGGAATTAAAAATGTTTGACAGATGTTTCAAGAAAAAATTCAATACATTGCTATCAAAAACTGCTCTCAGAGATTAGTTATTATCTGAAGGATTATTCAGAAATAAATTGAAAGTTCGCTGTGGATGCCTAAGGGTTGAAAAAAATCAAGTATCATTTTTTATATTTTTGTTGAAGTACTTGTCACCAGATATATTTATAAATTTATAGCCATCTTAGATTTGTTACAAACTTTCTAAAAACAATATTTATATTTAAAAGAGATATTTATTTCAAAAGTCTTTTAAATAAAGAATCGAAAGTGTAACAAGGGAAGAGAAAATTAATTAATATTGAAGTTACTTTCGAAGATATGAATAGGATAAACCAATGATAAATTCATTGGGTATTTTTTCTCAAGTTTTCACATGAACCTGGAAGAGTTTCACAAAATCACACTTTAATTTTTTCCCTCTTTACTAGACGTATTATTTCTTTCTAAAAATCGAAGTTCCTTAAGAAGTTTGGTTTGATTTAGTTTAGTTATATTAAAGTTCCTTTTTTAAAAGCAACATGAGGGCTATTTTGGAACGGAGCTTGGAATATTGAACTGCAGTTAGATGACGAGGACGGCACGTGTGACGGACCCCTCCCTCTTCACTCCACCATAAGTTCATTAAGAAAATATACATTTAACATATGGATCATAAGATTATGAAATTTACTCAAACATCATTACGCTCAAATAAATGGTTACTTTCAGTATCTACTTCAGATAAAAAGGAAAATAGAGTTAAAAAAGCTTTTGTTTTCAAATATTTGTTTGTAAATGAAATAAAATATATCCACAATGTATTTCCCTGCGAAACAGTTCTGCCTATAGGCTAGCTGTTATAGAAAACGGTTACAATTTTATTCTGTGTCAGACGGTTGGAACAAACTTCGTCTGGATGGATTTAATTTAAAATTTGATAGAAATAAATCTTAGATGTAAAGGTCATATATCAAATTTCGACCGTCTGTCTGAAGGTCCTTCTAAGTTCTCGCATTGGCAGACAGTCAGACATTCATATTCCAAATTATATTTTCCAGACTCAAAGATTCGAAACTTAGGGATACGTCAAATTTTCAACTTCGAATGTTTTGAGGATTAGAAAGCCTTCTCTTGGCAAACTTTGTAGACTAAAGAATAAAAAATAACATTTCAGAATTCTAACATGATAAACTGAACTTTAACTATTTCTAGATCTGCATTGATCAGTACTGATATTAAATAAATGTGTGGATTTTAGAGAATGAAAATAGTACAATAGTAAGTTCATATGACATCGAGAAATGCGTGCATGTACTTTGGGGGAATGTTGAAAAATTATTTAATAAATGCTTTTTTAACCTTTTTCCAATTCGTTAGCAAAAGCGAGTAATATAAAAAACAATTTTTTAAAATCAATTTCGGCTTAGGTAATTGGGAAATTTTTTATTTTAAATACTTTTTATTAAATAATTACAATTGTTGTTGTTCTCGTGTTCCGCGTTTCAACGGAAGGAAGGGTGCAGTAGCTTCTGAGGGTATGGATCCCTGAGTACCAGTGGGCAAACTTCTATCACATATGTCACAAACCCTTTTTACGAGGCGGATTTCATTCATACACCCACAGGTCGCAATTTAGATCTGAAAAAGACAACGATCATCTCCGAGCCAGTAACCTCAGTGGCATTACAATCGCCCAGAAGGATTTTGTGACCACGACAGATTTAACGTCCACCACACATGGCAAATCTTTGGCTGGTAAGTTCGAACTCGTAGCCCAAAGGATGCGAATTCAATGCCCTACCAACTATGCTATCCCAACCTAACAATTGCTATTATTATAAATAATTGATCCAAAAATTATTCTATCATTGAATTTTTCCACCATTTGAGGATTCAAAGCCAATTACAGCAAGTCACAATGCATGAACTTTCTACACCAGTTGGGATAACGCGATACAGATTAGAAATTTCTAATTTTCTTTATTCTTTATTATTTTAACTCGAAAGTATTTCAAACTGAATAGGAAAAATTGATTAATTAAGTATGTTTAGTTTTAAAAGCACCAAACACTATGAAAATAAACAGTAACGCTTCAAATAATCGGCCGAAAACATGTTTAGCCTAACCTCATTAGTGTGAGCAAAAAACAAACTGAATTTGTTACTTATTTGGCAGAGGGGAAATGAAGATTTTTGGAGAGGAAGTTAGTTTTAATTAATTAGTAAGAATTAATAAATTAATATTTGAAAAAACTGTATTAACATCAAATGTCATCCACTACAAGTTTTAAAAAATTACTTTAACTTGATTGGATGAATAAAAAGTATTTTATTAACGATTTAAAATTTGAACAAGTTATATATATATATAGGGAGAGTGTGAGCTAAGTGTAGGAATTGAATAAGCACATCAAAACCTACTGTATACTTAAGGAAAAAATTACCTTTTTTAGAACATATATTCCCAGAATTCTTTCTTCGTGTAAAGAAATAAAAAAAATTATCAATTATTTTTTTTCCATTCTTATTACAACGTTCTCGTTTTTTTTTTTGACAAACTGCACATTTTTTTAGGATTTTTATGGTATTTATATTAGCATAATTCAAAATAACCTTAAAAATTGGTAGAAAATATCAACCCTTTTCTCTTCTAACAATAAGTGCTTACACTTATAACTGAAGGGCCTTCAAATGATGATAATAATAGAAAGAAAAAATTAACCAATCAAAAAAATCCAAAAAAGAACGGCATTAAGTTTTTCCACTTTTTAATTTAGGTTATTAAAGGAGAAAAGAGACCCATCTTTTCGCCATAAAATGACTGGATTTTTTCTTTAAAATGTGAATTTTTAAACAAGCATCTTTTACGCATAGTTTGCAAGTTAAAGGTTGAATTTTTAAATTTTGTGAATTTTTAATGCAAACATGTTTGTATTCTGCTTTAAAAAATCAGACATCCTTTTCTTTTTCTTTTTTCTGCTTTTTAATATAATTTTTATATACAAATCTGATTTCGACTAAGGAGTAGTATTTTTGTATCTGAAAATACATATCTGCAATATTTGTCCTTCATTTACTTTTTTTTATCAAAGAAATTGAAAAGTTTTAATATAAAGTTTTAAATGAATTGAAATAAAATTATATTTATCATAAATTATATTAATTATATTGTTATCACATTTATTTGATTTCATTAAACGAATGACGAAGATAATACGAATTTGGCATTAGAGTTTCAAGGAGGAAAAATAACACAGCTGCTATCTATTTCCCCTTATTTAAACATCATTTCTACAAGCACCCTTGTTGACTTTTCGAAAAATTTTCAGATGTAACGAGGACTTGTATGATTCCAGTCCTGTTGACGTGAATTCTTGGGAACAGAATTTGCTTTTACAGTCGTATTGTAAGTGTAGGATACTCATTACTGAATTAAGTCAATTTATGCAATTTTAGTTTAAAAAGAAGAATTTAATATTTCTAACAAAGTGATAAAATGTTTCATGCCTTTCTACGCATCATATTTTTAAGAAAATAAATTTTCAGCCATGATATTGATTAAAAATAAAAATACAACGCGACTGTAATTTAAGCCCGATTTACGCTTGAAATTAATGAAGCCCTAAATATCGACTAGTAACAGTAAAACCAGCTAGTCGCCTCATTAATCTTTATCTATAATAAATCTTAAGCTATTATGAGTAATTACTCTCTGTTCACTACTACAATGTATATATTTTTGCTACTATAACATTCATATTAATTATAGCACATTTATATTATATTATGATGTAAAAATGCTATTTACGAATATGATAGAGTATATATATGTATAATTTTTTTCTATTCTTGTCGTTTCTTATGGCACTTTCCATGGACAAGCTCGCTGAAGTTAGTCCGTGATTTAAGCCTAGTCAGCGTCTCTTGTTTTTTCAGTAACACCAACTAGAGCCAAGAGCCACAACTTTTCATACTAACTCATCACATTCGCTTGCACAAATCCTTTATGCAGGGGCCGCATTCCCACACCTTACAGATAGAATAACAACCATGCCCGAACCGGGACTCGAACCCGAGACTCCCACATCACGGGGAAGACGCGCTACTCCTATGCCAGGACACCCAGGGCTCGACTTAGCCTAGTCAAGGCCAGGGGCAAAAACTTCTTTGAGGCCCTCCTCTGCTTTACAACCTTAATAATGAAGAACATTCATTTAAAAAGGTAGCATAAAATAAAATTTCTATTCAATTCTGGGGGCCCCATTTATGTGGGGGCCCCAAATTGAGTAGACATTTTATTTATAAGATTGCCTCGTTTGCCCCTGCTTTGGTCAGGCCCTGAGGACACCGGCTTTTTAAAGTGCAATTTGTTCTTCAATCCAATTTTATGGCCTCAGCTTCTAATTTCCTTTCGATATGCAAAGATTATTTTTCAGATAATTATGGAAGTTCTTTCTTATAAATAAGAAAAAAATGATTCTCCTTTAATCAGTAATTTCAATATTATGTAAAATACTCGAGTGGGCCTTTGTTGATAATAACTGATGATTAGAATTGTATAAATATGTATAATAGACGCTAAATAATTATTAAAATGTATCTGCATAAACATTAAATTTTTTTCTGGTGCCAAAACTGAATTCAGTAAATTTATGTAAAAATTATCCGAGATCTTGTACTGCATTTTTTCTTTTTTAGTGACTGGTAGATAGAAATTCCCTCCCCAGTTTTCTTCTTTATTTACATTTTTTTTTGAAGAATCGTGTTTTTTTGGAGAAAATATTTAGATACGAATCCCATACTGATTGCTTATGAATATTTGTCAATCACCTACATATGAATTGGTCATTTAAATAAAAAAAATCATAAATGCACTTAGTGTAACATGTTATTCAAATTCGTTATCAAAATAATTGCATTGTTGCTATTAGATGTGAGCTGAAAGTATTCGTATTTGGATAATATCATACAACGCCATTTCACTAAATTTTGAGATACCATCAGTCTATCATCTAATGATAACAATGCAAGTACCTCAAAAATTTACAAGATGGCACTATATAACATCATCAGCAGGATAGAAGATAGAAAAAGGCTGTAATAGTTACTTATTAAAAAAAATTCAAAACGATTTTGTGTGTGTGTGTAAAATCGCTTTTTTTCGCAGAAAAGACACTTATATTGATAAAATTAATAAACAAAATCTATCTAAATGTAAAATATGATCCAAATCGTCAGAACCTTTCCAAAATACAAGAAATATATTCATATACATACAAGAATTGTTTCTTTGAAATTATAGGATTTCCAGACGAAAAAATAGAAAAATAATATCTGAAAAATCGGTTTATAGATTCTGAACATAAATGATTTAATAAATCATTAATCTATGCGAATATTCTATATTAGATCTTAAAAACGATGACAAAAAGGACAATTTTTATACAATCAATAGATTTCTATTGTTTAAGAGATAACTAATAATCATTTATAAGAAGTCGCTAGAAATTCTTATAAATGATTATTAGAATAATAATTAAAGATTATATCGTCAAGAGGAATAAGAGATAAAGAGATAATTAATAATAATGCAAAATTTATTTTACCTTGTTGCATTGGATCTTTTCTTTTTCATTTCCAGATGATAAAATAAAAAAAATAATATTCTAAGAATCGGATTTCAGAATCTGAACATATCTGATCCAATAAATAAAGGAAAGAATATTTTTCATTAATCCATCTAAATATTCCGTATTAGCTGTTTAAAAGGACATAACAAACAGAGAAATATTTATAGGAAAAATTGGTTTCTGTTATTTGAGCGATAACTAATAATGTTGATAAAAAGTCTATATAAGGAAAATTTTGGCAAACATCAGAATAATAAGTAAAGATTATTCTCGTTAAGATGAATAGCGAGATAATTAATAATAATTATCTATCATGAAGAATTCAAGGATCTTATTAATTGATTGAATTCTTCATAATTGCTGAACTAGGACATTTTATAATTACTGAGCTAGTATACTTAATAATTGCTGAACTAGTATATTTCCTTATTGCTGAACTAGTGAACTTCGTTACTATTGAATTAATATATTTCATAATTGTTGAACTAGTATTTTTTATTAATTGTTCAACTAATATACTTCATAATTGTTGAATTAGTATAGTTCATAATTGCTTAACTAGTATAGTTCATAATTTCTGATCTAGTATATTTCATAATTGCTTAACTAATGTAGTTCATAATTGCGGAACTAGTATATTTCGTAACTGCTGAGCTAATATACTTAATAATTGTTGAACTAGTATAATTCATAATTGCTGAGCTAGTATACTTCATAATTGTTGAGCTACTGTACTTCCTAATTGCTGAACCAGTATACTTCATAATTGTTGAAAGGAAATTCCCAATTGCTGAACTAGTATACCCATAATTGTTGAAAGGAAATTCATAATTGCTGAACTAGTATACTTCATAATTGTTGAACTACTGTACTTCCTAATTGCTGAAACAGTATACTTCATAATTGTTGAAAAGAAATTCATAATTGCTGAATCAGTACACTTCATAATTGTTGAAAAGAAATTCATAATTGCTGAACCAGTATACTTCATAAATGTTGAAAGGAAATTCATAATTGCTGAACTAATATACTTCATAATTGTTGAGCTACTGTACTTCCTAATTGTTGAATCAGTATACTTCATAATTGTTGAAAGGAAATTAACTACTTCGGCTAAATAAAATGCCGTAAACTAACAAGCAATAATTGATCAAAATATTACATATTGTACAGAATATTATGAAGGAGAAACAGGGCAATTCAATAATTTAATCATTAGAGAAAAAATTACTACATTGTATCAGAAGGAGGGTGGGTGTGTTTCTGTTTCTCCTTCGGGAGTGTCTCTCCCAATGTTAGGGGGAAAAATGGGTTGAAATGCAGCACAAAAGAATTGATCTATGTTTTAGAGTGGCTAAAAGAAAAGGGAGAGGAGGGAAAAAAGGGGGGAAATACCCATTTTATTCGTCTTCTCCTTCTCATAATCGGACATTTCTAGAAGACACCAAATGGCCGTCAAATTGGCGCCGAAAACACAAAAACCTTTCTCAAACCGCCGCCCTTCTCCAAAGAAATGTATCCCATCTTATTCATAAACGCCCTCCAAGACATCATTCAATGATGTCTTGTACAGTTTCACGGTACATGGAACTTGCGACATATAGCCAGTACGGGAAACCCCTGTCTCCTGATATCGATCCTCGGGCATTTTTACGACGAAAGAAAAATCCCTGTTTCCTAAAACAGAATGATTGAGTTTACTGGCAGAGATGGATTTGGTTTATTAATCGGAATGTCGAATTTTCGTCAACTTTGTATTCCAAGAAGATAGAAATAAAATCAGCACATTAGAGAATTTTTTCCGTGAAATATGATGATCCGTTAGTAAAAGCGATCTGTCGAATACTTTTGAATTTTGAATGGAATCGTATATCAGAGGAGATATCCGTTTTATGAGCCACAATTCTGGGGAGATAAAGGATTGTAACACAATAAAGAAAGGCAGATGATTTCTCTTCTTGAGGTTGAAGTGAAAGAATATTCTAATTTTATTCTTTTCTTCTGTTTATATTATTTTCGTTATTTGTGGTATCAGAGGATGATTCAGAGCCAACTTTCTTTTATTCAAAATTGCCAATGAAGTCGAAATTCAGCTGAAGGGTTTAACACTAATAAATTAAAATAAGTTGAAATTTAAAAATATATACACTGATTTGAAGTAACTTCTAAGTTGATTATTAAAAGTGAATCGTTTTTTCTTTAAATCATCGCAGTTCCATAGACACTTATATAAAAGATGATTTAATTTGATATATTCTAGTTTTTTTTTTCTTATAGCACTTGACATGGTCAAGCTCGCTGAGGTAGTCAACAATTTAATCCTAATCAGCGTCTCTTGTTTTTTGTAGTAGCGCAAACTAGGGCTAAAAGTACGACTTTTGCTACTCACTCATCACATTCGCTTGCACAGCCCTTTTTCAATGGGGGGGGGGGAGGTACATTTTCAACTTTACAGATAGAACACAGAAGAAAAAACATGCCCGATTCCAGGACGCCCAGATAACTGGGAAGATGCACTGCCCCTATCAAAGGATGCCGACTGATATATTCTACTTAAGTAGTTTTAAAAATGCACTAGTTAGTTGTAGTCTTTTCACAGCTTTTCAGCATTTAATTACAAAAATAATACTAACTGGCTGCTTTTGACGACTAGCTTGTTAAACAAGATTTTTTAATTTTAAGACTATTAAACAATTAACATTTAATGCATTTAAAATTGAAAAAATTAACATTTAATGCATTTAAAATTGAAAAAAAAAAAGAATTAATTTAAATCAATCCCCTACAAATCGTTGCTCATGCAAATTAAGAAATGTATATGTTATTAAATATCAGCGGAAATGAAAAATTTGCTTTCGTTGATTTAATGTTTGAAGCAATCTATTCGAAAAAATAAAACAATAGATTAAAATCAATGCAAAATATGATTGGATGAAAAATTTTCATCTCCTAACACACCACTCTGAATTTAATTAATTGCTTATTTCTAAATTGAGTTTAATGTTGACATTAAAACGAAAGAATGCAAAAATCTTCTGCCATTTTTCAGAAATTGCGGATTCACATAATGAAATAGAATTGTTTTTTGCATGATGAAAATAATTTAAGATGAGTTTCATTTTCTAATGGAATTAGTATGAAAAAGGAGACGAGTATAGCTTGAAACAAACAAAATATAGAAATAACTAATGGACTAAACCATACTTTTTAGTTCAAATCCAATATATAGTTAAAAATCGGAGCTTTTTGGTTAATCTGCATTGTATATTTCTTCTGCTCTCTTTCCCATCAGTTCACGGTAGGATACACTTTGAATGAATTTAAAAACAGAAAAATACTATTTAAAAATTTGCAAAAGTCAGGCAAAATATCGTATAATAATCGTGAAAAAAATAATTTTTTGATATTTAAGATTACATGTAAAACGTTTTATTGATTATTATTTGATTAGGAAATAAATACTTTTAAATTTGGAAATTTCACAATTGACTTAGAAATAAATCTCAGAACAATAGAATTTAACTTAAGATTATTGAAAATATAGTTCTTTTGCTTTTTAAGATGAAATACAAAATATTTTTTTATTATTATTTCAGATGTTAATAGAAAAAAAACAATTATTTTTAAATTTGGAAATTTCAAAGTTGAATTGGGAATAAATCTTTGAACAATGGGAAAAGTACTACGAGATGCACAATTTATTTAGAAATAAATCCTAGAACAATGTGAGATGCACAACTGAAATAGAAATAAATCCTAGAATAATGTAAAAAATACTATATTATACACTGTTGATTTAGAAATAAATCCTAGAACAATGTAAGAAAAATTTCCTATAGAATTGTTAACTAATATTTTGAAGGGGTTCTAGTGACAGAGAGACACATGAGTTTTCTTCTTCAGATTATAGATAAAAACAATTCGGAAAAGTAATTGTATTTTATCTTTTCAACAATGTGCTGAGAATCCTCAACATCTTTCATGAAATTATACAAACTATTCATTTTAAGTTACTAAAAAGAGAGAGAGAGAAAACTACAGCTAACTTTTCATAGACTCCATTAACGATCAAAAATCGTGCAATTTTTTTCGAACCCTTCTTGATTTCAGAATAAAAAAAAGGGAACAATTGATTTTTATCAGCTTCTGCTATACTGATCAATATACTTCACAAATCCAATAATCAGCCACTGGCTCACATTAGTATGGAATTTGTGCGTCGACTATACAAAATTCTTGACATCTGAAAAAAAGACCAAGCTGAAGTGACTCACTGTCCCGAAAATGAACTGCTTATTCACCCACCGTACTGTGACCAATCTCCCCCACCCCAGGGTTGAATCTACCCCAGACCCAGGGTGACACGCATAAGAAGCTTAAGCTGAAAAAATCTGGGAGGATGACCACTAACAAAAGATTTCGTTTTGTGGTACGCATTGAGGAATAAATAATCCAGTATCATAGACAGCAGGAAACGACCTTGGCTAATTCGGGGGTCTTCTTTTTGTGAAAAGAGAATAGCACCTGACAGCATGGGACGCATTAAGGTTCAAGATTAATAGATGTATTTCGTCTAAAGCGCCTCTTTATCGCAGGAGTTTCATATAAATATCTATCCCATCCAATATTTAGCATCGATTTGATATTCTAGCAAGGTGAAATAAAGCTTAGAATGGTATATTCTTGAAAGTTTGAGCATATTTTAGTATGGGTTTGCTGACTTTATTCCCTTACAGTTGCTTAAACATTTTTTGAACTATAATGATTATTTTTTGTGAATTGAATGATTAATAAAAGCCAAATAAATTTATAAAGTTAATACTTCTAAAATTCTGAAACACTTTTTTGA
>JAOUZG010041943.1:243467-253768 GCA_026289955.1 Argiope argentata
CACACACACACACACACACACACACACACACACACACACACACACACACACACACACACACACACACACACAATCTTCGGTTGGACGGTTCGAACACGCAGCCCAAGGTATGCGAAGTCTAAGTCCTAAGAGCCAGGCTATTCCGGATCCTAGAACAGGGATGGTGAAACTTTATGGATCAACATGTCAATTATTCTAAAGAAATATCTGATGAGGTATAGACGTGCCATCAAATAATTTTGACATGATTATTGGAAAAATAATAAAATTAAATAATAAAATTAATAATAAGAATTAATACTGATAATTCAAAACTCTTTATTTACTACGAAAAAATACATTTTATGCTGTACAGTAGTAAAAATTTCTGTTATATGTGTAATTCAAATTAAAGTAACATTAGTGTAACTTCTGTTGTTGCAGATTAAATGACAAAAATAGGATTGTATGATGTTACTTTTAGTAGAATGAATTCTGAATTGGAATAATCTTCCAAATGGTTTCTAAGCGAATCTTTGTTGATATTCATCTGTAAGAAAAATCACTCGCAGGGTTAGGTAGATGAAAATATAGTTAAGAAAACAGCTTCTTCAAACAGTTAAAGGTGTATGGAAATGAATTCCATTCTTCCAAAATTTCATTTCTGACATCATTACTTATATTTCTTATTGATCTTTCTGTTTGAATCAATTCCGACTTTTTCCTTGTGTCAACAAATTTTTGAATCCACCTTGAACTAGACTGGAAATCAATCAGTTGCATTTCAAATTCTTCAATTTCCAATCAATCGACGTGGGACACGTTAGATTTATCAAATTAAGTCACATGCAAACTATTTTGATATTTGGGATGCTCAAAATATTATATCACGTGCCATCAATGACTCGCTTGCCAACGGTTTGCTTTCAAAATAACGAAAAGCGTCTCAAAATAGCCTTAGAGTACCTTTAGAAACGAAACGTTATTATAATTAAATTAAACTCGAAAGAAGGAGACGAAAGGGACAAAATACAAACTCCTCTTTCTCAAAATCTATGCAGGTTGTGATTTTCTAGATGATATGAAGCATTGTGGGTAATGCTCTAATAAATTTTATACTATATTTATATAATATTTATTTATTATTTATATTATATTATATTTATTTAATATTCATATGATATTTATATATATTTCTTATTATATTTATACGCAACTTTTTATTTATACCTATTATATCAGTATATATGGATATGTTTTCATTTTATATATGAATATATTTTCTTGAATTCTAATACCACCTTTAGAATTTATATTTTTTATTATAAATCAATTTTAAAAATTAATAAAATATATCATAGTAAAAATTCTTCCACGTAACAAATCAAGAACTTAAGAAATAATCCTTTTTTAAAAATATATATATTTATATTCAAAGAAGTGATATATAGATATAGCTATATGGATATTTTGAAAGGTAATGCCCTTCTAAGAACTTCCGTATTAAAACATGGACAAAGGTGAAGATGTTTTTTTTTTAATATTTGTCTTTTTTGAGCATGGCATATTTTATTTATTAAAATGGTATATAAAACAAATAAAATCTCCAATATGTGATGACTTTAGTATATTGGAAATTTATATTATTATTATATTAACATTTATTATATTGGAAAATAAAATATCATGGAAAGTATGTAATATTTCTTTCTTTAATAAAAAATAGAATAGGATACTTTTATTAATATTAAAATATTTCATGGAAAAGAGTATGAAAATAATAAAGCGTGAGAAAAAATAACAAAAATAACTCTTATTCATGCAAGATATATTAAATCTTACCAATTATACAGATATTCATGATAAATATTCTAAGAATAAATGAATAAATTCTATAACTAAATGAATAAATTTATAATCTTATCATAATTCTTTGAACTGAATGTTGGAATAAGGCAATTTCTTGATGACAGGAAAATGTTGACTATTTTAGAAATTTTATTTTTCTTGCTTCACAACCAAAATTAAAAATAAAAACAAAGAAAGAATGCCATTGTTAACTATTTCAGAATTTTTTTAAATTCAGAACTAAAATTGTAAGAGTGTTTTCTTATTTCAGCGATTTCTGAATTCTTTCACTTAAAAGTACAGATATTACATTTCACTTAGATTTTTTAAAATTAGAATAAGTAATGCACAAAATTCACATAAAAATTGTCTAAAGTAATCTTGAGAGTATATACGCATGAATATGATATATATTCTTGAGAGTAAATACAGATGAAAATGTTATGAAGTCATCTTGAGAGTAAATGCGCATGAAAATGGCATAAAGTAAACTTAAGAGTAAATGCGCATGAAAATGGTATAAAGTAAACTTAAAAGTAAATGCTGATGAAAATGGTATAAATTAATCTTAAGAGTAAATACCCATGAAATTTGTATAAAGTAAACTTAAGAGTAAATGCTCATCAAAATGGTATAAAGTAATCTTAAGAGTAAATGCTCATGAAAATGGTTTAAAGTAGTCAGTAATGCGCATGAAAAGGGTATAATCAAGGATTTAAGAGGAAAAACCTTGTTTATATATTAAAATTAATATAATTTTGTAAGTAGGTTGATTTTGTCTTCAAAAAGAATATTATGTAAATGGTATAAAGTAATCTTAAATAATTAATGGTATAAAGTAATCTTATGAGTATATGTGCATGAAAATGGTATAAAATAATCTTGAGAATAAACACACATGAAAATAATATAAAGTAAACTTAAGAGTAAATGCGCATGAAAATGTTATAAAGTAATCTTAAGAGTAAATGCGCATGAAAATGGTATAAAGTAATCTTGAGAGTAAATACACATGAAAATGATATAAAGTAATCTTAAGAGTAGATGCGCATGAAAAGGGTTTTAAGTAGTCAGTAATGCACATGAAAAGGGTATAAGCAAGAATTTAAGAGCAAAACTTGTTTATATATTAAAATTAATATAATTTTGTAAGTAGGTTGTTATTGTCTTCACAAATAATTTTACGAGGGTCAGAACTACCTGAAATATAATGCAGAATATCTTCAAAGCATATAGCCATTATATATCTATATCTATATTTATGTATATATTGCTAATGGGTAGAAACGTCAAAATAAAATAAAATCTGCCATTTTCTTGGAATATTTCCTTCGAAAAAATTGATTTCGTCAAGTAAAGGGAACTTCTTATTCGAGAAAAAGTAAATCTCGGCAATTTAAAGTTAATTAGAAAATTAATTCTTTTCCGGTTCGTCATATCTCCACAGGAGGAAATAGATTTAAATATCTCGGCATATTACTATGGCAGCGCTTGGAAATCGAGTTAAAAATCTCATTAAAGCAGGTCTTTCGTGAAAAGTACCTGAAATCGCGAGGCGATTAAAACTCACTTGTCTCTCTCTTTTGAAATTCTCTTTGAGAAAGCCGGTAGGGGGTGGGAAAGGGAGAAAGTTAAGAATAAAAAGATACCTTTAAAAAAAGGAGACTTGTAAATGAAATGATATATACGGATACGCAAAAATCAACTGAAGAATTCTTTTCAGATTTCTATCCTTTCAGTTTGTTAATAATAATAATGAAAAAAAAAGTAAAAAAAGTATTTCCACTTTTAAGGAGACGCACGCAATATAGAAAGGGGGTTTTGCATGGTAAGATGGATAAAAAAAAGAAAGAAAAGAAAGAAAAAAAATCCCCCGAGGAGTCGGATATCGCTCATTACTGTCGTTAGCAAAAGACTAGGAATGAGACTGAAAGAAATCGAATGCTTAAATGAGATCTTTCGTTACCGAGTAAAGCTGAAATCTTCAATTCTTCTGCTGCCCAACTTTGATTTAGTATGCAATAAATCAAAGAAAGCGAAGAGAAAGGGGAAAAAATTGATTGAACAGAAATTTAAATGAGTCGTTTTTCTTACATTATATACTTCTAGTATTGATTTCAAATAAAAAAAAATGGGGAATAATATTTTTATGAGAAATTTTTCTTGTCCTTCCTAGAAAAAATATCACCCAAAATGTACACATTTTAGGTGTGCCCCAGCTCTTTATTTTGCTTTTAAGTCGATCATTTCTTTAGTTTATTGCTTTTTTTCCAATTTTCAGAGGCGGTTTTTGGGACGGCTGAACATTTTTTTGAGTGACGTTTTACCGGAATAAAAAAAAAAAGGTATTTTGGAAAGCAAATATTTTTTTCTTCGAAATTGAGTTTTAATGTTATTTTGACCAGCTAACGCAAAAGTTTCTGAAGAATTTGATTCTTTATGGTCAAATACAAAAAGAAAGAGAGAGAACCCCCCCCCCCGTCAAAATCCTATGATATCGTACCTGCTTTCTTTTAGAAATTGTGCATAGATAATGTTTTAGTTAATTTCCTTTTTCATTTGGTTAATAAATACAATTATTGATGTATGAAGTTGATTATATGAATATTCTATCGGATTCTCCGTTTTCTACCAAAAGTTTTCTAAGGTACAGTATGGATTAAGGAAAGAAAATTTCCAAGAAAACTCTTTTTAAAAAGTTAATTGAAAGTCTGAAGCTCAATTAAAAAGTATTAAATGAA
This sequence comes from Argiope argentata, assembly GCA_026289955.1. NCBI lineage: Eukaryota > Metazoa > Arthropoda > Arachnida > Araneae > Araneidae > Argiope > Argiope argentata. The sequence continues at coordinate 248,036 of JAOUZG010041943.1, forward strand.
ATTAAAAGTAATAAATAAAATATAATTACAGAATTTTAAAATTGAAATCGGTGTATTTTCTTTTCGTTTTAAAGCATCCCGATTTTATTTTAAAATTAGTTTGTAACATACACCAAATATAAAAGATAAATAAAGATAATAAATATAAAAAGCATATGAATTATCGGTATATTAAACAGGGAAAATTATCTTTTCTATTAAAAAAATGGAGGTTAAAACAAAAATGCGAAAAGTTAAAGATACAGATTGAAAAATTTAACTGCAAGAGTAATCACGTTTATAATGCGTTATTGTAAATTGCAAGATTAATCACATTTATAATGCATTATAGCAAATTGAAAGAGTAATCACATTCATGTTGTTGTTATTTATGACACTTACCATGGACAAGCCCCCACTGATTACATCAGCAGATTTTAAGCCGAAAGGAGCGTCTCTTATTTCAAGTAGCGCCAGCAGTACGACTCAGCTACACACTCATCACAATCGCTTGCACAGTCTATTTTTACAGGGGGGCACAGTCACACATCTTACAGATAGCCCACAGAAGAACAACCATGCCCGAACCGGGACTCAAGCCTGGGACTCCCAGAACATGTGGAAGATGCTCTACCTCTGGATCAGAAAGCCGGCGTAATCACATTTATAATGCATTGTAATAAGTTGCAAGAGTAATCACATTTATCATGCATTATAGTAAATTGAAAGAGTAATTACATTTATAAGGCATTGTAGTAAATCGAAAGAATAATCACATTTTTTATGCTTTATAGTAAATTGAAGGAGTAATTACATTTATAAGGCATTGTAGTAAATTGAAAGAGTAATCACATTTATAATGCATTACAATTTTTATACGATGGCGTTTACTTTGGATTTTTATGGCGCATGAGCCAAAGCTAACAATGCTGAGCCAAAACAAGTGGTATGTGTATGTTGCCATATGATCTTTTAAGGAAAACATTTACTCAGGGTTAAAATTCAAACAACGTTTTACACTTATAAAAACAAAGCACAATAAGTTTAAAAGACAAAGATCTTAAAATTATGACTTCCATTACAGAAAAAAATCCAAGTATATGTTTAAAATCCTTATATTAGTCATATGTTGTTGATCTTACTTATGGCACTTGCAATGGACAAGCCCCCTGCTGATACATCAGCAGATTGAAGCCGAAAGGAACGTCTCTTGTTTTTTGAAATAGCGCCAACTAGAGCCAAGGGTACGACTTAGCTACATACTCACTACATTTGTTTGCACAGCCCATTTTTACAGGGGGACACAGTCACACATCTCACAGATAGCACACCGAAGAACAGCCATGCCCGAACCGGGATTTCCAGAACACGAGGAAGACAAGCTACTTCTGTGCCAGAAAGCCGCCATATTATTCATATAAAATGGAAAAAATTCATTGCTCTTAAAAATTCAAAGATATTCTTGTGAAGTGACATTCTTGGGTACTTTGCTCCTAATGATAGTCACTAGGACTTAATAGCCTTAATTTCTTCTTCTTTTGTTTTCTATTCTCTAGATTTTTAAACCAATCATTGGTAGCATATTGAGAGCTTAGTTCATGGTTGGTTGGTTGGTTAATAGATTCTTCTGACCCAAGCGCCAGAATCGGCTTTACTGAGTCAAGACACATTGGAAAAGAGGCAAAGTGCTTAAAAGTGCAATTAAGTTACTTAAAAGGGAAAAAAAAGTCTGTAGTCTAGACGTAAGGAAATTAAGACTAAAAGAGAAAGGATTGCTTATGCATCCCAGGGTCGCGACGCCCGTATTTATAAAAGAAGGTAAACCTTTTGAGATAAGAAAAGATCCCTGGGTACCTCGGTGTTGGGACACCCGTACTCACTAAATGAAGGTGAGCCCCCGAGGGGGCATAGTCCATAAAATAAAGGGTATTGCTTAATTTTTTTAAATTTTCAAAAATCGCATAAAATTGTAATAATCAAAGCTTTTACTTTACCAGTTGTTGTAGCAAAAGGGTCGAGTTTTTTTTTTGTTTAAAATTTTAGTGTACCAAAATATTATTATTACATATGAAGTATAGGGTCAAAAAGTTGTAAAAAAATATTTGGACCCATATTTTTTTGTTAGTGTCCTTTAATGATTCAAAAACAAATTTTTTTAAAGCATTTTTTTCATTAGAACTGTATTTCTATCTGTATCTGTAGGCGTCTATCTGCACAAAACTTAAAGGAATTTTTCTTTTTCCTAAATGCAAAGGTAAGGACACATACAACAAAAAAATATTAATAAAAAATAATTCCTCTCCCCTTTTTTTTATTTGTCAAAAAAAAGAAAAGGCGAAGAAGAAAACGTACCATTAATAGCTTCGCTGAAAGTCAAATATTTCAACTGATTTCACAGAAATATTTCTTTTATGAGTTAAAAATAGAAAGAGGTTTTAGAAAGAGATATCTGTCATTGCACCTCATTCTCATTCTGAACAATCAGTCTGGGTAAAAGAGTGTCCATTGCAGTCTCTGAAGGATGCTACTGGAATAGGAGGGAGGAGAGAGACGTGACTCCCCAACAGTGAGGGTCAGGGGCAAGTCCTTATCAATCTACTCAAAAAATCGCTGACCAACTCATAAAATTGAGAGGAGAATCTGCAATGGAAAACCGATTTTGTGAGGAGGGGGTGGGTATACCAGAGACTTTTGTTTAGTCAGCTCGATATTATAAATGCCTGCACTCGCAAAAACAAGTGATCCGTCAAGGATGACCAGGACAGAGAGAAGGCTTCTGTTTGTGTTGAAAAATCCATTTTTGCTGGCGAAGCTCGTTATTATGAAGAGGATCTTTCAAAGGTTCGGCCATTGATATCTGAACATTTTTTTTTTATTTTTTAAAAAAGGTTTGTTTCCGGAAATATCGAGTCATATTCAGAAATTTTGCAAATATACCCGCTTTGTCATTTTTCAACTTCAATAAGCCATAAGCAATCGGGGGCAGTTTTTAAATAGGCAAAGTAGGCAATTGTCAAGTGACCTTACAACTTTATGGCGTTCCCATTCTTCAAGATTTTTGTTTGTCGTTTTTTGAGAGTTATATAATTTTGTATTTTCATTCTACTGCAGAAAGCATGCGATTGAACTTATTAAAAATAAAATCAAGTTTTGTAGAGCATTGTTATATTTTTAGTTAATTATTGTTAGTAAATTTTGTGCTATGTTTTTTATAATTCTAAAAAAATGTGGAGTTTTATAATTAAAAAAATGACCGATACTATTATTAAATATTATTTAGATTGTATTTTTATTTTTCAATTCCTACTATTAGCTCACACTCTCCCAAAAACTCTTGTTCAAATTTTCAAACGCTAATAAAATACTTTTTATTCATCCAATCAAGTTCAAGAATTTTTTAAAAATAAAATTGTCGTTAATTAAGAACTAACTGTTTAAGATATAAATTATGAAAACTTTATCCAACTGAGAAGTTGTTGAGAAATAGATTTACGGGAAAAATATCGGAAAAAAGTACATTTCGGTTAACCGGATGCAAGCAAAATTTGGAACTTACACTTCGCGAAGGGAACTTACACTTCGCGACACTTGGCGAAGGAAAAACACTTCGCCAAGACTGCGCCAACTTGTATGTAAAGCATCATTACAACGCTTTTGGCGACTTTTTGCTTGAATCCGCCTAAACATAAAACCACCAAAGAAAATAATCTTTTACTTTTCAAATGTTTTTAAAATTATATTAAACTTTATTGAAACAAAGATCACATTTTATATTTGAAGAATTAGATTGTAGACTCAAAAGAATTTGCTAAACTAAAAAAAAATCTAAAGATCACTAGAATATAATGATGTGCTTATTGATTGCATTTAAATTTACTCATCATTCGCTGCATCAATTTTAATATGTTTTAAACAGTTTTAAGATCTATGAAATACAATAATGATTAAGGGGGAATGGATTCAAAGATTCAAGGGAAGAGGAAGCTATTAATAGAGGAAAAGCTTTCTTGTAACTTTTCAGGCATTCATCGAAAGATTAGGTCATGGACGGACTAGTAGGTGAAAAGTCTTGGCAGGTCAAATGACCTTTAGTAGAAAAGTAGCTTAGCCTATAATGAGGAATTAAAGAAAATTGCCTTTCATTTGCCTACTTAGAGCAATCATGAGACATGATGTCATTGCTATAAGATATTTCAAAGCATTCTATCACATTGAAACGGGAATTTTTATTTTTATAAGTAGAAATTTTCAAAAAGAAAAATAAATAAAATATTTAATTAAGATATTTAAATCTCCTTATCTTTTCAAAATTGAGTTTCGTAGTAAAAGCGATAGATTTTGTTCTGGATGCATATACTTTGGTACGTTTGAAATAAAAACAAGAAAATATCTCATAAAAAATTTATTAGTATTATCGAAAATATTCTTTTTTAGAAGTTTTGACTATATTTGATTCTTAATTGCAGATATTTTGTAATAAATTTTTCTTGTTCTTCCTATTTTTATCAAAGATCTAAATACTATGAACAGCCATTTGCTTGAATATCTATTTGTTAGTTACAGAACAACATTTTATGAATTTTATTATTCTTAATTATTAATAATTATATAATGATATAACTAAATATTGGCCATATCATTTTGATTTCTAAATATTTATAATCCTCAACTATGAAATATGTAGAAGATTAAGAAGTAGAGGGCCGTTATAGCCTGTTTCATAGGACGTTGGATTCGCATCCCTTGGGCTACGAGTTCGAACCCGCTAGCCGAAGACTCCCCGTGTTTGTGGTGGCTAGCGCATGCTAAATCTGTACTGTCCCAAAGTTCTCCATGTCCAGAATGATATCACTGGAGGTGCTGGGTCAGAGGTGATCGTTCGCTGTTCCAGATCTAAATTACGATCTATGTATGATGAATGAAATGCATGAATGAAGTCCGCCCCATAAAAAGGATTTGTGTCGTGTGTGAACTATACATCAGACTTCTGCCCTCGGGTGTTCAGGGGTCCATACAATCAGAAGCTACTGCATCCTTCCTTCCGTTGTAAAGCGGAACACGAAAACCACAAAAGCAATTAAAAAATAGAAAATTATAAAATGTAAACTAAAATTTTTTTATAAAGAATTTCTTTATTCGTTTAGTAAGAAACAGTATATAATACTTTTAAAAACAAAAATCAAGCATTAGTAAAAAGAAATTATTTTATGGATATCAAAAGAAATTTCAAGACATTCATAAGAAGTAAAATATGTTATGAATGTCATAAAAATTCAAATTTTTTAAAAGTATTAATACCAGAATTGCATGCTTTAACGATTTTTTGGCATTCTTATTTTTAATGAAAAAAATTAAGTAAATATTTTATAAGAAGGTAGGAATTTAAACATTTATTCTTTGAATAGGAATATTATTAATGTAAATTGTAATATTTATTATTCGAATAAAATAATAAAAGTATATAGATCAAATACAAATTAGAATATTTATTGTTTAAAAAATGTAGAATACTAATAGAAGGTAATTTTTTTACAATGAAATTTTATATATTGTTGTATAGTATGGAAAGTAAATAGATTGTGCATTTCAGTTATGCTTATAGAGGTTTCCGTCAGACGTTACAACGAAAGCTGAATTCTAATCTATGACTTTTGTGTGTTTTTTTAAATTTTTTAGTCGTAATGAATATAACAAAGAATAAGAGCTAAAATTTATCAAATAATAAATATATTATAAAAAACATTTTTATCACAG
>JAOUZG010041943.1:260413-279164 GCA_026289955.1 Argiope argentata
GCGCAGCCTTTTCAAAGCAATTCGTGTGGAAAGTACAATTTTATTATTTCAAAGAAGGTAAGAAAGGAAGGGAGATTCAGAGCAGTGTTTTGACTTAGAAACTAGTCAAGTGTTTATGCTCTTCAAATACTTTTTTATTCAGTAATTAGTTAATGAAATGAACAGAAATTCAACTACTTTAAATAATCCGTTACATGTTTTACATCATTTTTTAAAAGGAAAAAAAAGTCTATTTTGTCAATCGACGGTCCTTTTTTTTAAAGAAAAGTTTAGTCTCGTGTCTACGTTAAGTCGAGATTTAGAAAAGTTTTCTCTTAAACGTTTAAATCTTGCGCAGCCTTTTCAAAGTAATTGGAGTGGAAAGTACAATTTTATGATCTCAGATAAAGTAAGGAAGGAAAGAGGGCTGGGATCAGTGTTTTGACTTAGAAATTAGAGCGTCTTACAAGTGTTTATACTCTTTCAAATACTCTTTGATACGGTTATTAGTTAATAAAAGAACAGGACAGAAAGTCAACTACTTTAAATAATACGTTACATGTTTTACACCAATTTTAAAGGGGAAAAGTCTATTTTTTAATCGACTTTCTTTTTTAGAAAAGTGTATATTTGTGTCTACGTTAAGTCGAGATTTAGAAAAGTTTTCTCTTAGACAAAGCCTCCTTAGCTCGAAAGTGCAATTTTTACAATCTCGGAGAAGGGGGAGGGGGAAGGAGTAGTGTTTTGACCCACGAATTAGAGAGCCTTCTTATGTACTGCCGACCACCCCGCCACCACTGAACGTAGCAGTATCGACAGGATTTGTTGTGGCCGACGGTAGACTGTAGCAATGTCCATCCTTACATTGACCGAATCTGTCAGACTGATATTCTCTTCGAGATAGTTGCAACCAAAGTGGTGAACTTGGGAGTCTTGCTAGTGTTCATACTCTTACAAGTTCAACTACTTTACTGAATTAATTACTAACTAAATTACTTTAAAATTAAATTACTTTAAATAATCAGTTATGCTTTTGCATAATTTTTAAAGGGAAAAAAAGTCTATTCTAAAATTGGGCTTTCTCTTTTTGGAAAGTTTAGCCTCCAGTCTAAGTTAAGTCGAGAATTAGAAAATGTTTCTCTTAGGCATTTAACTCTTGCGGGGCTTTTTTAAACATTCCATGTGGAACGTCCAATTTTTATGAAAAGGTAAGGGGGTGAGTATTCGGCAAAGGTACGGGGATGGGTGTTTGGAGAAGGTAATGGATGGAGATGGAAGAATAATGTTATGAATTTGAAAACAGAGCGCCACTGAGAGATGATTTCTGAAGAGAAACTCCCACCCATTAGTGTGGTGAAAAATCTTGAGCGGATTAAATTAATCTAGGCTTTCTGATTACGTATTAGAATTATGAATTCCGAATGCAAATACTCTTAGCTGCAACTTCAACATAAAACGTTATTATAACAAATGAGTTGAAATATCCATCTTTTGATAGAATTTTCAATTTATTTATATTTCTAAAAGAATCTAATAATGATTATTCTTTTTTCCAAATACGAAATGAGGTTTCTTTTCTGGGTTTATCTTTTTTTCATGTTCTGCACTCCACATCTGACTAGCGATGACTGGAATAATTGGTAACTCCACACGAAAGTACAGGATGACAAAAATTACCGAACTATTTTTGGAGGCAAGGTAAAAAAAAAGAAGTTTTATTTAGTATTTTTATCACAAAAGAATGCTTCATAGCTTATTTTTCGAACCTACAATCCGAATGCGTAGTTACAGTATTTACTCCTCAATACTGGCACGCTCGTAAATTTTTTATAGTAATACAGTTCGAATACCTAATGAGTATTTTCTTAATTTTGCCACACGGACATTTAGTAGAACTTGAAGATTAAAATGAGACTTTGTATTATTTAGGCGCGGTCTTTTTGGTCTTCACAGAATTCTGAAGAAAATCTGAAATTCTGATTATTTCGAGTAATGTTACGTGCACAGCATACACTTGCCAATTAGCTATGTAATGCCAATGTTACCATACCGAGTCCTGATGAAATGTACACACGCAATATAACAATGGAGATTGTTGAAATAATTTTCTCCGTCCAGTTGCAGCAGATAATTTATATGATTACTCTAGGTTTAGTAATCGTGCATAAGCAGGAGGAGGGTATAATTCAAGCCCTATTAATGAGGTGCTGTCACCAAACTACGATCAACTTTTGTTCTAAACAGCCGGAGTTTATTAGTTTCTTGATGAGCTGAAAAAATTATGCGATGGAATTTTTTTCCGGCATCGGCATTTATAATTTTTCCGAGCTCTATATATTTAGAGCTTATCTATTTTTGATGTCTCTTTTTATTTATTATGTTAAAAGCCTAAGAAATTTTTAAATAGCATTCCTTTTTCAGTAAAAACTGATATGAATGCTTGTTTTTATCAATCGGTTAAACATTAGCATGCACATTTACAGAATATATTTCTTATTCTACTTATAGCCCATTTTCACATTTATAGAATATAGTATTTATAGAACGCACATACCAATTTCAAAACAAGTTCATTTACATTGGATGTTTTCCTTTCAAGTTTTATCTAAGTTACATATATTTCCTTTAGTTTCAAAACTGTGACCATAGAATGGAAATATCCATATACGTAAGTAACAAGGATGCAGGAAAAGTAGTAATTCAATGAAATTTCTCCTAAGTTTTCAAATTTGAAATTAATTTTAAATAAAGCAGTTGTAAATAACAATGAGCTTCAAAATAATGTTAGATTCCATAGAATTTAAGTAAAATTCGATTTTTCATTCAATTTTTGGTTTAAAAAATGATAAAGATGTTTGATTTGTCAATCGACAAAAGATTAATATTTATAGATTGGTCATGCTAAATTTCAAAACAGTTTATTTTTATTTAAACTGGATGTTTAACTTACATCTTTATATAAGTTGCATAAATTTAAATTAGTTTAAATACCTTGACAATAGAATGGAAATATCTATATACGTATTTAATAAGGATTCAGTCAGGAAAAGTTATAACTCAGTGAAATTCATTCTAAGATTTTTCAAGTTTGAAATTCTTTCCAAATAATGCTGTTGGAAATACCAATGAGCTTCCAAATAATATTAAACTAAATAGAATTTCGGCAAAATTTGATTTTTCATTTATTTTTTGATAAAAGAATACTAGAGATGATTGATTATGTCAAACGACGAAAGTTTAGTATTTATAGAAGGCACATGCTAAATTCCAAAACAGCTTCTTTTTTATCTAGACTGAACGCTTTGATTGTATTATTTTTATCTTTTACAAATTTAATTTAGCTTAAAAACTGAGGCCATAGAATGGATGCTTCGATATGTGTAATTAGGAATCACTCAGGAAAAACTGAATTCAGTGAAATTTATTCTAAGATTTCAAATTTGAAAATCTTTCCAAATAATAATGTTGGAAATACCAATGAGCTTCCAAATAATATTAAACTAAATAGAATTTAGGTAAAATTCAGTTTTTCATTCAATATTTGATAAAAGAATATTACAGATGTTTGATTATGTCAAACGACGAAAGATTAGTATTTATAGAAAGAATACACATGATAAATTCCGAAACAGGTTCTTTTTTAAAATCTAGACTGGAGGCTTTAATTGCATATTTTATCTAAGTTATACAAATTTAATTTAATTTAAAAACTGAGACCATAGAATGGAAACTTCCATATGTGTAATTCAGGAAAAACTGAATTCAGTGAAATTCTAAGATTTCGAGTTTGAAATTTTTTCCAAAAAATACTGTTGGAAATACCAATCAGCTTCAAAATAGCGTTAGATTGCATAAAATTTAGCTAAAATTTGGTTTTACATTCAATTTTCGGTAAAATGTAAAACAGATGTTTATTTTTATCAATCGATGAAAGATTAGTACCAATGAGCTTCCAAATAATATTAAACTAAATAGAATTTAGGTAAAATTTATTTTTTCATTCAATTTTTGGTAAAAGAATACTAAAGAAGTTTGATTATGTCAAACGACGAAAGATTAGTATGTATAGAATGCAAATGCTAAATCCTTAGTATGTATAGAATTCATTAGTATACATTGGATTCTATACATACATTGTTCATTAGTAGAATACCTAAATTTTCATTCAATACAAATAACATTGTTCATATTTAGAACGTTAATTATTATGCATAGAATCATTAGTACGTATTAGTATGTATCGAATGCAAATGCTAAATGTTTCCAAAACAGATCCTTTTTTATCTAGACAGGATGCTTTAGTTGCATATTTTATCTAAGTTATACAAATTTAATTTAGTTTTAAAACTGAGGCCATAGAATGGAAACTTCCATATGTGTAATTAGGACTCAATCAGGAAAAACTGAATTCAGTGAATTTTATTCTAAGATTTCAAGTTTTAAAATCTTTCCAAATAATATTGTTGGAAATACCAATGAGCTTCAAAATAATGTTAGATTGCATAGAATTTAGGTAAAATTTGGTTTTAAATTCAATTTTCGGTAAAATGTAATATAGATGTTTATTTTTGTCAATCGATAAAAGATAAGTATTTATAGAATGCGCCTGCTAAATTCCAAAAAGACTTCTTTTTATCTAAACTGGATGCCTTTCTTGCATGTTTTTTTATCTAAGTTACATAAATTTAATTTAGTTTAAAAACTGAGACCGTAGAATAGAAATATCCATTATGTAATAAGGATTCATCCAGGAAAAGTTGTAATTCAATGAAATTCATCCTAATATTTCAAATCTGAAATACATTCCAAATAATGCTGTTGGAAGCAATAATGAACTTCGAAATAACGTTAGACAGGATAAAATTTGAAATGTCAAAATCTACAAAAGCTATCGATTACTCAGCTTTATTTTCTGTCTGACGGAATAAAAGGAGATTTATTCTAATGAAGATTCGTGCTGATTTCATTTCTTTCTGGCACACTTCATACAAAACTTCAATAAAACATCCGAATGGTTGAAACATTTATTTTTAGTATATTTTTCCAGATAGAACTCGACAATCGAAATGTCACATGGGAACTACATTCTAAAAATCGGTATTATTAATTTTTTTGTCAATATAATGTTTCAAATGTCCAGTTATAAAAATTTGCAAATCCTCAAGAAGTGTATCTGCATAAAATGGCGCCTATGGCAAATAATTTAGGCTTAACTGCAACTCATATGATACCGACACACAAAATTTTTAGGGGGAGGGGAAGAATATAAGGATTACAATTTAAAAATTCTGAATGGGGTGCTGATTTAGTATTTGTACCAAATATATATAATATTATATAATATTTTGTACCAAACAATTGGTCAGTTCAATTGAATTGTTCGAACAGATTCATAAAACTATTCATAAAAATTCAGTAATATTTCTAACAATTTCAAAGGCAATTATAAGCAAAACTTTATCTCAAATATGTAAGATTATTTGAAATTATATTTGAAAATGCAATGACCGACTAATCGAAATTGTATTATATGTTTTATTATATGTTTTCATTACATATTTACTATATGTTTTTATTTATTTAGTACATTATATGTTTTTATTTCAGAGAAGATTCCTTTATAATGACATATCACTAGGAGCCCTAACAGGAAGCCTGATTCCAGGCAAGATGAGATCAATAGAATACATATTAATTTCCTATTTTTTTTGTCAAAATTTCCGCATAAATAACTTTTTGAATTTCTTATTTAAATTAAATTTGCACTTTCCTGGGTGAGGCTAGAAACATTTCTTTAAATCTATATAATATATCTTTATGATATCTCTTATATAAAAGAATTGTTTTCATTTGCTTAGATGAAAGAATCGTTTACATTTGTTTAGATGCAAAAATCGCTTGTATCTGTTCAGATTCAAAAATCGTTTGTATCTGTTTAAATGAAAGAATTGTTTGTATTTGTTTAGATGAAAGAATTGTTCATAATGTAGTAATTATACATCTGGTTTTAATCTGAAAGCTGAAATGTATGCCTCTTGTCCGTCTGTATGTTGGTGCATCAAATTGGCAGAATTAATGTCATCAAATTTGATACTATTATACTTTGGAGTGCTCCACAAAACAGTTTTTCAACAATATCCTTAATTAATAAAAAATGGAGCCAAATTTAGACGGTTTTTTACATTTAACTTCTAAAAATATTTTTTCACTCAAAGTTACTAACGAAACCTCTTTAAAATTCCAAAACTTTAAACCAATTTGAAATTCAATTTCGTTGTTTTCAATGATATATCTCATTGTACAATTCATCCCCACTTTTGGCAAGTTTAAAAAATTAATTATCAATATAATTTTTGACAGTAGATTCATGCGTCGAAATTTAAGTCCGATTTGTTTCCTTACTTCGTAAAATCTTTAAAGCGTTTGTTTTTCTTCTGTTGGAAAAAAAAAAAGATTATTGTATCTTTAAATAAAGAATAATCTTAATATATATTTTAAACAAAGGTATATTTATCTTTAGCCAAAATCGAAAACAAAATTAATATGAAGTTCTTTATTGAAATTTTCTTATTTTAATTTTTTTAACCGGATATATACGGAATTGATTAACATAGAAATAAGATGCAAAAGAGTATTTTTTAAAAAAATTAAAATGTTTTTTAGCAAATTAGAATCAGCTCTTGGTAATACAAAATTGAAGCGAATTATTGATTAAGAATTCTTTTTTAACTAGATTTAACTATATCAAGCTTTTAAAAGAGCTAAGACATGCATTGTTTTTAAAGAAAATAAACTTCAGGTCCTCGAAAACTTGTTTTTCCTTTAATTAAATTGAAAAAAAAAGTCCAGTATCCGTTGCTAAAATCATTGAAAATATATAAAAAAATAAACGAAAATAGAGTGCTGATTAAAATCCTTGTTTCTTCTCACTTCTTAAATTCCTTACTAAGAAAAAAATCTTCGTTTTTGTTTTTAAGAAGTTTTATGTTAGATCTGAGAAATAACAGTGAGAAATAAATTTTTATTAAATTTATCTAATTTATTCTGCAATTTTGTGCCCCCTGGTAATGGTGCCTAGGGGTTTTAGCCACACTATAGTTACACCACTAGAGCCCTCATTTTGAAGTAAAATAAGATGTAAATTTTTTCTCTATTTCAAAACTATTTGCCTTTTCCAAACGTATTTGGTTTGGTACTTTTCAAAATATCACAAATTGTAATAGTAAATTATTCCTCTTCCTTTTCTCTAATCAATTTTCATTTTGGACTGCTGGTAACTGAGGTTTTTTTATATAAGTATTTTTTGCTGATGAATTATTTGTTTTTTTGAATTATTATTCTGAAGTATTTGGAAACTCTGGAGGATTCAAATTCATTAGAAGAGCAAAATGATAAAACAAACGAAAACTGATGTGGTTCCTCAGAGAAATATCACTTCCACCTTATTAAAGTTTCTCAACAACATTTCATATACATAACACTAATCTTTAGAACATTTCTGCAACCTATCTGCTATAAAATTTGAACGCATGCCAATGTGCATTAAGTTTCTATTAATCTGGTAATTAAAACATTAACCATACAAAAGCTTATACACATGCACACATTCCCTACATAATTAATGAAACATTTATTTTCATGATTAATGCGGGATTTACACTCGGACAATTATAAGACGGCAAGTAGACAGAGCATGCGTAGAAATGGATTGATTTTGGTTTGCCATAATTTTAACATAGGTTCAAACACTCCATGTTTGGCTATAAATTGCCGTTTTGGCAACCTCTGAATATTTCTTTTCATTACATATCGTATTAAAATGACGGTTATTTACACAAGAAAACAGGCTAAATTTAAAAAGCATGTCAACATACCTAAATTTGAAAAACTCTAGAAAAGAAATGGCAATTAAAATGAAAAAAGAATACAATCTTACATAAGAAAAAAGCAAAAAAGCGTCGGAATTAATCTATTAAGTCATCAATGTTTTCACATCAAAATAAACCCGCCAAACTCTACAAACGTATGCGCAATAAGAAAAAATCCAGTTCGGTGGCATTTAATTGTCCCGTCGGGACAATTAGTTGCCAACGACCGAATAGCATTATTTAGTCTTTCTACGCATGCGCATCTACTTACTGTCTTATAATTGGCCGAGTGTAAACCCGGTATAAATCCGAATTGTTTCCGCTGGTGTTATTATTTCAGGTAATAGTTTATACTGGCTTCTGTTCTGTTTCTATGTTTGAATCAAGAAAGTAACTTCCATGAAGAATATATCGGTTATATTATTCTGAAAGGATGTATATAACTTATCTCCAATAATTATCAGCTGAGCATTTGATATCCTTTCAGATAATAAATATATCTTTGTTTGTTGGAAAACTGGGGAAATTGATCCTACCTTCAGTGCAACATACCCTCGAGAATACCGTGAAGGTTTCAAATAGTCTTTCATCAAATTGCACCCACTGGTGCTGTTTTTTCAGGAAATTGATTGATTCGTTGAGGATTGCAAGGGAAATCACTTTTAGTTCTTTTGATTCTTGTTGAAAAGTATCAGTATAAAGTTGCTAATAATTTTTGTACTTAAATATAAGAACGACTTTGCGAACTCTAAAAACCTTGCTTTAAGGTTTGTTTTTCTATCACTGTTGAATATTTACACCTAGTATTTTATTGATGATTCTATAGCATCGCTCGCAATGAAAAAACCCGAAAATAATGGTTATTGTCCTATGTTTTAACTTCTATAAATATTACGGAGCCTTTTATTATAGTTTTCATTTTCTTGTTTCTAAGCACTAATTTTTATGTATGCTTAAATTCGAAAATATCTGGGTTTTGCAGCTTTATTTAATTAATAATCTAGGAAAGTAAATAATCTCGAAACATTTGCTATCATTTAGAATTAATATATATATATTTAAAACATTTTTAGCAATGGAGTAGCCAAATTGAAAAAAAAAACATTTGAAATTTTAAAAATTTGATTCATTTCACCAATCGAGACATAATTTATTTAAAAAGAATAATTAGTAAGAAATACTCTTGTCTACACAGCAATACAAGGACAGATGAGCAAAAAAGATGCAAATTTTTCCCTTCGGTTGTTTTACAATGAGAATTTTATTGGGATTTCTTTGAAACGAGTAGACTTAGGAATGGAAAATTCAGGTATCTTTAAGAGTATGTGGTAAATAATAAGGATTCTTATCCCTTCACGCAGAACTTGATAACATGCTGAACTCATTACTTTTCTGGAGCGTGTGCGGGTGTTAAAATTAACTTAACAAAAAGTGGAATTGTATCAGGAAATAAAAGAACATTTTAGAATGAAATTAATATAGGCTAATTGGAGTTAATATAGCTAAGTTAAGATAAAAAGGAAATTAATTAGTATTCAAATTAGATTTAAAAATATCATTACCCACGCACACACACAAATTGTTTAAATTTGAATGTGAAATGCAATTTCTAATTATTGATTTTTTAATAGTTAATTTTTAATTTTTTCGTTACTTTATAATCATACGTAATAACTGAATAAATTTTGAACCACTTTAAATGGAAAAATTGGTATCTGTTGAACAATAAGGTGATTGTATCGACTGCATTTGCAGTGCTAATACTTAACCATATATACGGTATAGATATTTTTTTAATTAAAAAAATATACCATAAAAAGGTTTTATAGATGATCATGTTTGCTAGCCTTATTATGAAAATCTACATATGTTGGTGGAAAAGACAATATGTAGATTAATAAAACAAATATACAATAAAAGGTTTCACAGATAATCATATTTGGTAGCCCTTTTTTTAAGGTCTACATATGTTGGTTGGAAAAAATTTGTAGATTAATGAGACAAATATACAATAAAATGTTTCACGGTTGATCATGTTTGATAGTCCTGTTTTTAAAGTCTACATACGTTGGTGGAAAATACAATATAAAGATTAATAACACAAATATACAATAATAGATTTCACAGATGATCATGTTTGGTAGCCCTGTTCTTAAGGTCTAAAGGTCTACATATGTTGGTGGGAAAGAGAATATGTATAATAATAAGACAAATATACAATAAAAGGTTTCACAGATGATCATGTTTGGTAGCCCTGTTTGTAAGGTCTACGTATGTTGGTGGGAAAGACAATATGTAGATTAATAAGACAAATATACAATAAAAGGTTTCACAGATGATCATGTTTGATAGTCCTGTTTTTAAAGTCTACATACGTTGGTGGGAAATACAATATAAAGATTAATAACACAAATATTCAATAATAGATTTCACAGATGATCATGTTTAGTATCCCTGTTCTTAAGGTCTACATATGTTGGTGGGAAAGAGAATATGTAGAATAATAAGACAAATATATAATAAAAGGTTTCACAGATGATCATGTTTGGTAGCCCTGTTTGTAAGGTCTACGTATGTTGGTGGGAAAGACAATATGTAGAATAATAAGACAAATATACAATAAAAAGTTTCACAGATGATCATGTTTGGTAGTCCTGTTTTTAAGGTCTACATATGTTGATGGGAAAAAATCTCGAAATTTGAGACCGTTGTTTGATGAAGAGGACCGGTATCTCACTATTTTTACCACACCACATTAGAAAGCATTTATTGTGTAGTAGACCAAATTTTGATCATGTGATTTTTTAAGCATGATCTACCATCAGAGTACCGAATCCTTCTCGTGGAACATTTTTCATAATCCATATTAATATTTTCATAAGCTATATTCACTAAGTAGAAATTATTCGGTCGTTTTGTGATCAGCATTTAATGCGATATGAATTAGGTTTCGAAATATTCTATTGATTGATGATGCTCGTAATTATCATGCTGTGACTTAATTTCTATGATAATAAGTTTTTTGAAAATTTAACATATGCATATGCCCCATTCTTTTTGAAGATTTATATACGTCCTGCATAGTTTCAGTTCAAATATTATTTTTTGCCACTTATAAATTATTATCAAATAGTATAAATGTACAAAGGTTCATGTTTCATGCATTAGATAATTTGTCAGTAGTGGGAAAAAATGAATTAGATTAATATCTGATTTTTAATTTCCTTTGATTCCAGAAATTAAACAATTGTTGTTGTTACTTAAGGAACTTGCCTATGGACAAGCCCCCCTCTGATACAGCAGCAGATTTAAACCGAAAGGAGCGTCTCTTGTTTTTGAAGTAGCGCCAACTAGTGCCAAGAGTACGACTTAATTACCCACTCACCGCATTTGCTTGCACAGCCCCTTCTTACAGGGGGGGGCACACTCACAGATAGCACACAGAAGAACAACCATGCCCGAACCATGACTCGAGCCCGTGACTCCCAGAACTCGAAGAAGACGCGCTACCTCTGAACCAGAAAGCAGGTTTCAGTAATTAAGTTATATATATGTTTGAATGCGTTGCTTTAACATAATCACATGTCAAAATCTCGATGTCTATGGATGTAAATCTTATCACTGACTGGTTGACACTTTAATTTATCTGTGATAAAAAAAAGAGAATATTTTTCGAAAACAGGTTATTTTTTCATTATAAAAGTGGTAAATCAATATGAAATGTTTCAAAATTTATAAATGAATGCAAAACTCTGTAAATAAATGTAGTGAATAAACTCATAGTAAATCAAACCACTGAATTTTCGGCCCTCCCGAAGGCACGTGGATAATAAATACTGAATAATAGGACCGCTGCAACAGCAACCCTGGAGAATACTGTGGTAGAGTTCTAAGGGCTATCACCGGCAACGGTACAACTCTTCTCTGAAGAAATACGTCCAGTCACCGATGGGATGAGGCAGACCCCCACATTTTCATGTACCCTCCAGGGTGATGATATCCAACCACCATGCCAGAAGCCTGTCAGCCTCATTTCGAGGTACCCCTTAGTAGCAGCCAATGTAGGTAAAGCCTAGTTCCAACGACCTGCGAATCTTCAGACGAACTAAGCGTTCCCCCTTTATACCCCTCTTGCTGTTTCTTGGATGATTTTGATGCCTGGACACTTTACCAACAATTTGCGGGAAAACTTCAGACGCGTCCACAGACATCAAAGCACCCCAAGAAACCGCAAGAGGGGTAAAACGGGGGGACATCAAGCTCATCTGATGATTCGATGGGTCGTTGGGACGCTGCTTAAGTCATATCACTGACTCTCCGACCCGCCAAGAAGGCACACGGTTTTAAACCATAAAACTAATTAATCGGAACGCCGCAACAGCAGCACTAGCGGGAACTGTGGTTGAGTCTTAAGCGCCATCACCAACAACAGTACAATTCTTCCAGTAGGAAGTACGTCCCGTCGTTAATGGGATGAGCCTACTCCCACCTATTAGTGTGCCCTTCAGGGTGGCGAGATCCAACTAAGATGGCGGAAAAATCTCCTCCTAATTCCGAAATTCCATTCCCGGGGGGGGGGGAGACCATGTAGGTAAGTCATAGTAGGCGTTCCAACAACCCGTCAAATGTTCAGACAAGCCACGCGTTCCCCCGTTTGCGGTTTCTTGGGGTGCTTTGATGTCTGTGGACGCGTCCGAAGTTTTCCTGAAAATTGTCGGTAAAGTGTCCTGGCATCAAAGGACCCCAAGAAACCTCAAGAGGGTTAAAACGGGGGAACGCGCAGCCCTGTCTGAAGTTCGCAGGTCTATGGAACTAGGCTATAGACAATCTCCGACCCTCCACAGAGGTACACGGATTAACCATAAAACTGAATGACCGGACCGCCGCAACAGCAACATTGTCGGGAACTGTAGTTAAGGCCTAATGACCCTGACCGGTCACGGTACAACCCTTTCAGTAGGAAGTACGTCCCGTCATCGATGTTAGGAGTCAAACTCTCACCTATTAGTGTACCCACCAAGGATGGCGAGATCCAACCACCATACCGGAAGCTTCTCATCCTCAATTACGAGGTGCCCTCTGGGGGAAAGCCCTTATAGGTAAAAACGCAGTATATGTACATTAAAAAATGAATATAAAATATTATCCAGACAATAAATAGATGTCATGTTTGCATTATTTTAATCTCTAAATATATTTATTCTTTCGTTGTAAGCAAAGCATGTAACCATAAAAAAAACCTTATGGAAAGTTTTAAAGAAAACCAACTTTTAACGTCTTCTTTTCTACCTTTTATTTTTTTTTTTACTTTCAGAAAAGGTTAGATGAATCGTTGTTTCCTCGGATATTGCAAAACTTATTAAATGTTATCTTTCCCAAATTTCCTTTTTTCTTCTTTAAGGTTATAGATAGTTCTCCGTTGCTTTTTAATCCCAAACCTGAAGAAGAACGAATGCTTCATCGAAGGTTCAACATTTTTTATTTTTTGTTTTTTTATTTTTCAGTTGATGAATGCTTCTTTGACAGAATTCTGCTCCGAGTTCTCTATTATACAAACTGTTTAAAAAAAAAGGATAAGAAAATGAATTTTTTAAAGAAATTATTTGTTAGGATTAAAGTCACTACTTTTATCTATAAATAAAACCGAGCAATGTAATAAATCTCTCATTGTTTTTTGAGTGTTTGGTGACTTATTTTAGCATTAAAAGTCTACTAAGTTAAGATATTCTATAATAAGACTGTGATTTTTAAATACAGATCCACTTTTGGAATTTTTTTTAAATCTGTAGATTGAGAATTTTTATGTTTTTTCTCATTTATTAACTATAAAACTAATTGTATCTTTAGATATTTTATTAGATATTATTTTTTAGAATTTTTGGATGACAGAATAAGATCTTTTCTCTTGGGAAAAAATGTAAAACCTTCAGTACAAAAAATTTAGCATGTTTCTTTTCGTTTATTAACTATACATTTTTTTTTCTTTTAAATCTTTAATCTTTTGCGGTCCAATATCGAGTGTGACTCAAGACTGTGTATCATTGCGACGTTTTATTTATTTATTTTTTTAAATTCAATTGTGAAAAACGCCTACATAATGGTTAAGAGATGTAGATTAATTTTTCAAAGAAATTCGACTTAAAAGAATTATATCTATTTATTTTTCATAATAATAAACAAATCTTTGTATTAGGGGGATAATTTTGTATCTAATTATTTTTCGGATTGCAAAGGGTTAAAAGATATATTAATTCCGTTATTTTTTTGGCGTTTTTAGAAGACAGAAGGGAACCATTTTTCTTCGGACAAAATGCAAATTCTTCAGACTATTGTTTATTTTCAAATGTCATTTAGAAATAGTTGAAACTTCAAATGATTATTTATCTCAACAAGCAGTTACCGAAAAAAACTTTCAAAATCAAGTTAATACTTGTATATTCCGTTAAACAAGTTCAAAAATATGCAAACACTTTCTGAATAGTTATAATCTTATATATCGCAAAACTATGCCGAGATTCAGCATTTTCTGGAAACTTCAGACTATTAGTATCTGATGGGTATCTCAATTCTGATTATTTTATATCTGTTATTTTATAATTTCTATTTTGAAAAAAAAGTGGTTTAAAAATTTGAAGAAGGCTCAAGCATTCGGAAAAAAAATTGGAAATTTCGTGTTCGTTTCTTAATTTTTGTAATTTTCTTTCTTTCAAATTATTACAGGCGTCTTAAGGAAGCAAAGATAACAAGAAGAAAATTGCTAACTGTTAAACCCAGTTGTGACATATTTATACTAGTGAGTTATTATCTAAAATTTTTTTTTTATTTTGAATTTCAGTATTTTTGATTCATGCTATTTTAAATTACATGCCTACTCATTTACCCAAACTTCTTTTTTTTATCAGCCGAGATTTTATATCTATTGACTCCATTAAAATTATACATACTAATTTAATTTAAATATCAGAAAATATATAGGGTGAGTTTGATAAAATTTGTACATTTAAAAGGCTGTGAAAAAAAGAATCACTCGTCAGAACTACCCGTTATTTCATTTGTGTACAGGTAAAGCAATGGAAATTTATTTTCAGAAAGAAAAAGTTCCCAAGTTGACCGATAGATGGCGCGAAATCATTATAACATGCTAATTGAAAGACTGAATTTTCTGATACATTATAGTCTTCGCGTCTGATGTATTTCGTAGACAGAAAAGGGGAAGATATTTTTAATTCCGCGCAAGTTACAGACGTCGGTGGACAATAATATATAACTCCACTTTGAACCCATCCCGTGGAAGCTAAGTGCCGCAAGTTTCGATATCCAAACCTCTTCTCATCTAAATTCGGTAAAACAGATATCAGACCAAGTTTTCAATCAGAAATGATTAACAATTAAATAACAAAATAAACGGTTGTGTATATGAAGGTATGTGCCTTTAAATGTTTCGATATTGGCTTAAGCCATGTGTTCAAACACACACACATACACACACACACACACACTGCTCAAAATAATTAAATAATATTGAAATTATGGGTTGATCTTGCATCTTGAGAATTGTTTGAATGATTGATATATTATAGACAAGTGTAGTAGGTTATACGAGATAAAAATGGCATTTGTTTGCAAGAAAATAATACATTTTATTGAACATTTCGGAGCAAAAGGAAAACACACACAATTTGCGCACATGAGAAAAACAAATAAGAAAAGATATTTCCTTAAAAGAAAACGTTTTTAGTAGGGGAAATGGTTTCCTCGAACGACTAATAAAGTTGAACACTTTTGAGGCATCGAGTCAATGAGGCTACTAATGAGAGCTAAGGTATTCCACCCCACTCCTCCAGAAGAGCTATTTCCAGTTCTTGTAGAGTTTGTTGGGGTGTATGTGACCAGCAATTCGTCTGTATAGAATGCCCGAAACATGATCAATTGAGTTCTTGTCTGGAAACCACGCTGGCCAATCCTTTTGTCTGATTCCTTCTTCCAAAAAGAAATCATTCACCAAGTTAGCGTGATGTGGGCTGTAATTGTCATCCATTAACATAAAGTCATCTCCAATTGCTGCTGCACAAGGGACTACAATACATATTAGGATCTCACGCCTATATCGGCGACCGATCAGAGTTTCATTTCGGAGATCAGTGCCCCGTCAATGGAGATGCCACCATAGACCCATCACTCCACCACCACCACTACCAAATCCTATACTTTTGTGCACAAACGTAGTTTGTTTCCAATTCCACGTTTCCTCCAGATGAAAATACACCTATTATCAGTATGAACAGAGAAACGAAACTACTGAGAGAAAAGAATAATATCGCGCCATTCATTTCTAATCCAGTTCACATTCTCTATTACCCACTCCCTGCGAACGCAACGGTCCCTTGCTGTTTATTTGACTCACTCCATTGGTTGGCGGGCATACATATCTACAGCGTGAAGGTGGTTTCAAACCTTCACTCTGTAGAGGAGGAGCCTCGACTACTGGCTTCAAAATTTGGAGCCAGTAGTCGAGGGAAGGTGTTGTTGAAGAAGAGTGGTATTCATATTTCGGTGTCTCCGAATCGTTAGCGTTAAATAACCGTCTTCATTGGGCGTTGCTGCACGTCTACGCCTTTGCCTTCATCTTCTGCCTGCATTTCCAGTCTCCTAAATACGGTTCCAGATCCTGTGAATCTCACTTTGGGAAACTCCTATGGTTTCTGATACTATGGCTTGTGTTTGGGCCCGCATCTAACCAGCAAACAACTCTTTTAGCTTCTGATTTGGTTAAATGATTTCGTTGAGACATCGCATTCATCGAAACAACGAGATTACTAAATGTCGATCATTCTTTTACGCTTTGTCTTGCATTAAATTGAAAGTCAAATTATATTCATTGCCGCTAAAATGTCTTCGATATCAAACTCAAAATTTAAATACTGCTAAGTTTTAAAATAAGAAAACATTTTATTTGTGACTCTCTTTTTCCATTTTACGTGGAAAAAAATTTCTTATACCGTTATTTTATTCAAGACTTCCAACATTTTTTAATTGTTTTGGGGAATATATAATCAAACCCTGTTTTGGAGCTGCGATATTTAAACAAAATAGAGTTCAGATGAAAATCTATAAGTAGGTTGTAAATTAAAAATAGAATCAATTCTATATCATAAGCCCTTCAAGTCTCAGAAAAGCTTGCAAGAAACACGAAAAGAGCGAAGTATTTGAACAAGCCGGCACTCAAGATATTGTTATTTGTCTTTGCAAGTATAAATAAAATATTGGTAGATTAGAAATAAAATACAATAATTATTGGATCAATTATAAGAAAAAAAAAAATTCTAAATCGAATTTGAGTTAGTTTAAGATTACAGGGTAAGAGCTTTAAAATTATATTCTTTAAATTAATTAAAATATAAGAGAGAAAAATGTTAGAGGCGGCTTTCTGACACAGAAGTAGCGCATCTTCCTTGTGTTCTGGGAGTCCCGGTTCGGGCATGGTTTTTCTTCTGTGTGCTATCTGTGAGATGTGTGACTGTGCCCCCCCCCTGTAAAAAGGGGCTGTGCAAGCAAATCTGGTGAGTGTGTAGCTAAGTCGTACTCTTGGCCCTAGTTGGCGCTACTTCAAAAACAAGAGACGCTCCTTTCAGCTTAAATCTGCTGCTATATCAGCGATGGGCTTGTCCATGTCAAGTGCCATAAGTAATAACAACAACTCTTTCAAGGTTTTTTTTAGCTCTAAAGTGATTAATATAGCATTAAATGCACTACTTCAACTACTTCGAAACATTTTCTTCAAATTTAAGGAAAGCGAGCTACGAAACTCGAATTTTTTTCTCATCCTAGATCAGTAAAAACAGACATTGGTCAAAGTTGTTGATCGTTAATGGTGAAATAACAAAATATGCGCTGACTTGTTATAAATACTTGCTTTTTTAGGTGTTAACTTAGATGAAAAACGCTGGAAAAATTATAAAATAGAGCGATTAATTACACCCATGTCCATAAATTAAGGATAATGCAAGTTCAGGAAAAGAAATAGTCAGAAGTAAGGAGGAAGTGGTTGACGGACTGCAACTCGTCTGCCAAACCTATCCCTCAGATGTTCTACTGAGAAAGCTGTACAGTCAATACGGGTGATACCCTCCGATCGAAGGCATTCGTTTACGATGTTTGCACGTTTAGGACAGGCGTTGTCAACCATAAACACGAATTCTGCGTAACGAAACAAACGTACAGGTTGTTCCAGAATGACACCCAGACCGATTTGACCTGTCATGGTTCCAATTTGAACATGCAGGTCATTTATGGAATAAAGAATAATTCTTCCCCAAATAAGCAATCCTGCACCACCGTAGCGTTGTGGTTCAATGATGTTCTCTTCTTCTTCAAAAGAGAGAGAAAGTTGATCATGAAGTAATTGAATCAAAACTATACAAAAGAATGAATTCCAATGAAAGATTTATCCTTGCCTACTGAAAACTATCATAGAACCATCATCAGTTTATTATGCAGAATATTTCAACTATCATAGAATAGTCATCAATCTTCGATAATGATAGGAATTATTACTTCCTCAGATATTTCTAATGTATTATTTTTCATGTCAGTCCAGTAACTGCATTTGATTAAGCTGAAATTACTTCTTTAATTTGTTTACAAACATTCCAACATAAAAATGACTGTGGACAATTAGAAACAATTAAGGCTATATGGAATCTTTTTTTGATATTTACTTTTTCATCCTGAATTAGAATGTTTTTAATGTATATTTTCCTTTTTTATATTTTGATTTTCCTGTTAGTACTAATTAACAGCAATCATTTGGAGATCAATTTTGTTGCAATCCAAAAAAATCGTTTGGCAGATATTATCAATAATTTTAAGGAATAGTTTCTATTGGTGTATTTAAGATATCTAAG
>JAOUZG010041943.1:279174-304409 GCA_026289955.1 Argiope argentata
ACACACACACACACACACACACACACACACACACACACACACACACCTATCTATCTATATCTATATCTATATCTATCTATCAATCTATCTATATGTGTGTGTACTATAAAATTAAAATGAGAAGAATATTTACTACTTGAATTAAATAAAAGGCTTTATCATTGTAAAATATGTAAAGTGAATGACATATTATCAAACGGATTGAGAGAAAATAATTATATTCCTTCTATAATTTTAATTATATTTATTTCAATATTTTTTCAGTAGTTTTATATATATTTTATGAAATGTAATTAAAACTATAAAAATAATTTTTCCATCGATGAAGTAATTAGAGAATATGACAGTAATTTTAATACTGTAATAATAACCGCACAGTTTGCATTCTAAGCAAGCACTTATGAAATTAATGTTGTTCCTTATTAGTTCCCCTAAGCTCAGAAAAAAGTAGTTTGTTGTACATATTATTAACCTGTTAGACTGGTAATTAATTTATTTTCAATTCGTTTCACATTTAAATATTTCGTCACATCCAGTTAACAGGTTAATGTTTTTGTTTCAAGTAATGTTAAAAGCGCGTGTCAATTACGTCACGCAATATAAGAGGTAACGTTAATACATTATGGAATATAAGAACATTGTTTCATTACAAAAAATACTCTGATTTATTTACAGTTTATAAATGGTGATAACAAATTGTTCAGTATTTTATACAAAAGGGGGGGATATGCTTCGTTTGAAGAATTATAATTAATTTTTATTACGATTTTTAAATAGAGATCTACATGCTTATTGCAAACTTCAGAGGGGAGAATTACTCCATAGTGAGAGTGGTAAAAGCTTTATATGTTTATTTTTATTCCTATCAATTGAAGCATACTGGCTAAAATATTTTCTGATGAATATTGGAAGATACAATTAACACAGCAGAAGAATTCAAAATCTAATCAAAACAAACTTGTTTGTTGTAGGAAAACCCAAAGATATTTACAAAAGATACCACATTTAATTAAAGAAATGAAAAATGCTGTAGAATGCGAGATAAACCGATCCATAAAAATTTTAATTACTTTATGAGTCCCGCGATTGAGTGATGACACTTCAAGATAATTGTGGTTTCGTAAGGCGAAAATAGATTATAGAATATATAGATTATAGATTATAAAAGAAAAATTATATTTCAATTAAATGGAAGCAGAAAAAATTCTCAAGGTCATAACACCTGCAGGTAATTTTATTTTTTTATAATTTCTCAATGCTGTCTCTTAAATATTTTCATAAGCTATTATTTAATATTTGTATGCTATACATGCCTTAAAAGAAATGTTTGGCAATATGCTATATGGATAAAAAATATGAATTTTTTTATGAATATGGCAAAATAATTTAAACATTTACTTCGCTTGCTTCTGTGATGAAGATTTTTCTTTTATTCAATTAGTACTTATTAACAATTAATTAATGAATGATTTCCCACTAAATTAATTATTAATTAACTTATTCATTTTAAGTTTAGTTATTGAGGAAGAAATTTCACAATTTGCATTGACAAGGTAATAGCTACGAAAAGTTTTTTAAAAGCAAATCAATTAATTTTTGTCATAAGTAAAATTATACTGAAAATTTTTGTAAAATTGATATTACTGTGATAATTTCCCTATTAGAAAAATATTGTCACGATGAATTGCTTCAAATATACAGGAATAAATTTTTCTTTTATGAGCAAAATAATCAATAAGCCTTATATATGCACTAGAAATATTAATTTGAAAAATTAGAATACGTAATCATTACCACCTACAGGCTTGAGCACTAGTGAGCTGAATAAGGCCGATTTAATTTCTAAATGTTTCTATAGATTAATAAATGAGATGATTATGATATTGTTACAAACCTGTAATTTTACTTCCCAGAACGAATTGTTTCATCGTAAGAAAGACCGTTTTATAATCAGCCCTGTTGCGTGCTGAGCAAATGTGGCGTCAGTGATCTCAGAGCTTGGCGACAAACTTGACGACTTTGACGACCGCCTACAGGCTTGAGCACCAGTGAGCTGAATAAGGCCGATTTAATTTCTAAATGTTACCATAGATTACTAAATGAGATGATTATGATATTGTTACAAACCTGTAATATTGCTTCCAAGAACGAATGATTTCATCGTAAGAAAGGCCGTTTTATGATCCGCCCTGTTGCGTGCTGAGCAGATGCGGCATCAGTGATCTCAGTGCTTGTCGACAAACTTGACGACTGACGACAAAATGGATATTGTTGGAAACTTCAAGAATTTTGATTATCCATCCAATAGCAGAAGCGGCGGCAGGAATTTGCCAACGGGGAGGCAAGACAAATCCGACAGGGGGGCAAGCATAATATCTCTCATTTGGCTTCAAAATAACTCAAAATAGTTTTTACACTTAATTAAAGAAAATCAAGTATTATTTAGATTTTTTAAAATTATTATTCAGATACTGGCTCTTTCTTTAATTGTTCATTTTACATTTGTAAAAAAAATTGTTGTTATGCGGTATAATGTGATATCTCATTAAATTGTCGGATATATTGCCAAAATAAGATCAAATTATAAATTAAATGAGCGACTATTTAATCAAATGTCAGAAAGCTGCAGACTTCTTCGACATTCGTCGCACTGAATTTATAGTCGATTGATAAAAAATTGTCAATAAATTAGCTTATCACCTTTGTTGGTTATATTGTCAAAAGTAGTACAAATTATAAGCTGAATGAACAACATTTGAATCAGATGTCTGAAAATCTGCTTAAGATATGTTTTCGACATCCATTATTTTCAATTTTTAGGTCAGTCAAAAATTGTCTATGAAAATACGGCATACTATTGATCTATCACCCTATCGAATATTTTGCGAAATATAGTCTAAACAATTTAACTATTACTTGGTTATTCAGATTGTTTACAATATATTAATTTCAAGGAGGTTTTTAAATAATCACATTCGATAATGCGCAGCTCTCCACAACCATCCTGAAATGGTGAATATTTTTGCTGACGAATCTCTAAATATCTCGCCGACAGGTGGGCAATTGCCCCCTATCCCCCTACTGTTGCCGCCTCTGTCCAATAGAAACTGACATGCGCCGTTATTGGCCCAGAAAGTTCTCTCCCCATTTTTCTTGAGCTATAAAAGTTCAGCAGTCTCAAACTTCAGGGTGAATTGAACCGGAAGCGGAGTTGAAGTAGAAAACAAGTAAAGAGTCTTCGAGAGATTAGCGAAGTTGAACGTTTGAACGAAGTTGAACTTCGAGAGGTTGGCGAAGTGCCAGAGTTACGTGGAGCTCAAGCGTGTGCTGAACTGCTGTGTACCGAGTCTTGCTGACTATTGTGGAAGAAGAGACGTATAGTGTGTGGAGTAGTCAGCCGTGTGGTAGTGAGTCGGCAGTTGGATACAATTAAAGCGAGGAGACAATGGTGAATTTCAGCCGTTTGTAGAAACCGTATAGAGATACTCCGAGGATCCTCTTTCCTGCTGGATTCTGTTTGGCCGCTTTGTGTGCTAAGGTCGATTACTACTTGTAGGCTACTGTCTACAGTAGAGTACTGTTTTGTTCGTCTCGGTTGTCGTCAGTGCATTCTTCGTGTTCAATAAACATCGTTGTTGTTTCCTACTGACGTTTGCTGATCGTCTTCGTGCCATACACTCACTACAAGTGAACCCGGCGATCTGTAACAATATCCAATGGCAAGAAATCTCTTTACATTGAAGAAACTATAGTATTAAATTGCATCATGTTATGAAAGATGCATAATCAAATATATTTTACTGTTTATATATGAAATTTATATATAAAGTTTATTTCATACATATGCAAAGAAGTTATGAAGCTTGAGCCACTTGAATTCTTCATTAATAACAGTTATTAATTCATTTCCCTAGAAATTTGCCTATGCTAACATTTTAATAATGAGTTTCTCATAAGCGTTTCCCCTCGGGGGTGATCCTCGAAATGAGAATGAGATGTTTCCAGCTTGACTATTGGATATCGCCTCCCTGGATGGTACACTAATAAGTGGGTGTGGCTCCTCTCATCGATGTTGTTTTGTACTTCCTACGGGAAGAGTTGTACCTTGGCCGGTGATGGTTCTTAGGACTCAAACATAGTTCTTACTAGTGTTGCTGTAGCTGCGGTCCGGTCATTCAGTATTCTTTATCTCTGTGTCTTCGGGTGGGTCGGAGAGTCTGGTATAACTTTTCATGAGCATTTAATGGGAGCCAATCCAAAACAAAACGACTTAGACCAAATTCACGTTGGTAAAGCAATGGAAACACCTCTATTACTGGTCATGAGCTTAATGACTGACTTTAGAGACAATTACTGGACTTACTACAAAGGCTGGCATGTTCACATCAAAATCTTTCAGGAGGGACATGTCGGTTGAGTGTCTCATGCTTGGAAAGTTCCACCAATTGAAAAACCCATCTTGAATCTCTCCATCTGTATTGTCACAAAATAGTGCACAATATTCGTATTCGAGACTTCACTTGCCTTATTTTAGTTTCACACATTTCATTTATATAATAAATTATTTATCCCTTGTTCAACAACTTCAGTTACTGTTTCTAAACGATTATCATTTAAAACAATGCCAATAACAGCAACTAACATATATTAAATATCCATTTCAAAGATCATAAGTTCTGAGACTATATTCTTTACACTTCTTTTTGTAACTAGATAGTGCGATTATCAATTCAGAACGTCTATTTTCCTTCAACCAGTTGATCAAATCATCACCTTTTTTCTCAGGACGCATAAAGGCAGCAGGCTATGTTCCATAGATTCAGTTTAATTTATTTACTACTTTAACTCTTTTCATCATTTCCAGTGAATTAGTTTAGCGAGCTCCGAATACACCATGACAAGTATAAATTTGATTTATTGAAAAATTGCCTTACATTTATAGCGAATTTTTTTAAAACTTCGTGCACCCTTTAATGAAGATAACTATTTTATTTATCATTTCTACTTACCACATATTTCTTAGGGCCAGGATGGCCTGGTTGGTAGAGCGTTGGACTTGTTAAATCTGTTCGTGGACGCAAAGTCCTCCATATCGAGAGTAATACCACTGGGGATACTGGGTCGGAGATGATCATTCTCTGTTCCAGGTCTAAATTACGATCTGAGATGTATGGATGAATTTTCATGAATGAAGTCCGCCCCCTAAAAAGGGTTTTGACGTGTGTGTAGCTAAGCCGTACTCTTGGCCCTAGATGGCGCTACTTGTAAAACAAGAGACGTATATCTCCGGCTTAAAATCTGCTGATGTATCAGCGGGGCTTGTCTACGGCAAGTGCCATTAGTCACAACACAACAACATCTGAACGGAACTACTGATGCTTTCTGAACGTAACTACTGATGAAATAAAATCGAGATAAATTACTTTTTTCAGTAGCTAATCTCTACATAGCATTTATCCTTTCGTTAGTTTCTTGGTGGACTTAAACGAAATATAGGTTTATATTTTCTTATTTTTTCCACTATGAAGTTCTCTATATTTTAGCTCATTCGTTATTTGCTTTTCCCCTTTGCTGATTCCAAAGACATCAATACCGATGTGGAATCTGATAATATCTTGACGTTTACCAATTCGTCCACAAGGTAGATAAGTTATCGTTTGTTCTATTAAGATTGTTTCTGCCTTACACACAGCACATGCAATATTACCTAGTCAATATGTCTGTCTTCATTGTCGCTGAAATGGACAAAATCTTATCCCAAATTATCATTTATTTTAAATCCAGCAATAGATATTAGGTTACTGCTCAATGTTTCTTGATCCTATTACACCGAATAACCGTGCAAGTGCAAGTTAAATCCTCTGGGGACAAACGTCCCCAGATTTGGAAGTGGTGTGGAAATTTAGAGAGTGTTGTCAGCTCAGTTGTCGCCTTCATCCTCTGAAAGCAGTTAAAAATTAAGAGGTCTGTCCCAAAATAGATATATTGTTGCTTTAAAAAAGTGTAATATTGAGGGTTCATTATTACATTAATATTGTTACAAGCGGGCGAGCTGCACAAAAACTCGCCAAAGATGGCGACGTTTGCGAGGAGCCTCGCGCCAGCTTGATTGGTTTGGCGAAAGGAATAGTCTAGTAGCCGCTAGATTGTGCGCGTTGTTTTGAGAATTTTCACGAGATTCGGTGCACGCGCTTATTCGGCTATATAAGGACGAGTAGCCGGAGTGAGTGAGTTAGTTGAGAGTTTGCTCTGAAATAAAAAGCGTCTCGCTGGACTAGAGGATTTGTTATTAGTGAGCTGTGTTTGCGTTTGTTGTTAATGCTGTGTTATTGAGCTCGCTGTGATTTACTGTTGCTGTGCTTTACTATAGCTGTTTTGAAAACTGTGTTTATTGTGCATAAGACTTGCATTTACGCTGTAAGTGATTGACTATTGCTGGATTGTATTTATCTGAATTTATTACTCTATCAATTATCCTGTAAATAACTGTAAATAGCTGTAAATAAATTTGTTTGTGCTGTCCTCAAATAAAGTCCATTCAATCCGAACCCGCTACGCTAAAAAAACGTAACAATATAAATAATAATTAGTGATAACGAATGTACTCATAGAATTCTTACAAGCATACCTTTATTTGTATGTTTTATTATTTATAATCGGTAACATCAAAGCCTTTCTGCATTTTTTTCCATCACAGCATTTATCTTTTGTATTTTTGTCGGTAATAAAATATTTTTCAAGAAATCTGGATTTTCATTTACGTGTTTCTAAGCGAAGGGTAGCCATAACTTTTGATTGCTTTCACTCACGAAGAATTTCCGTCTGGCCAGAAAACCCTGGCGAATCTGATACCTATAATCATTTCGAAATATTGCTGCGGATACTGTTCTCCTGTTCTACAGTTTTTCTGTAAGCTTTGAAGCGATTTGATTTTTCTTTTCTATGAAAGTGTCGGAAATCGTCTATCAACAGATTTAGGAAGAATTGGCAGACCAAAAAAGTAGTCTAGTTGTACAGGGTAAGTCAAAATGAATATAGCGATTACAAACGGCTATAACTATTTAATGAAAAAAGATATATCGATAAGATTTACACAGAATGTAGACGGAACTTCAAAATTTATTAACGTAAAGCGCACGTGCAGCCAAGCGGATGCCTGCGCATGCGCGAAATCGAACTTCGCAACGACAAGAAACCTGTTCAGCGCGGCGTCTCATTAGTGGAAATGGCTAGTCCCGTGCAGAAAGCCTTCTCTGTGTTGGAATTTCACAGTTACCGTTCTGTTATTACAGTGCAGAGAAAATTTCGTCAGCGGTACAATGAAGAACCTCCAAATGCGAACAACATACGCAGATGGCATCGGATGTTTGAGGAAATCCCTGTGATTTCTACCTATGGGGTTATGTGAAAGACAGAGTGTTTGTGTTTCCCTTGCCCAAAACAATTGAAGAACTGAAAGTACGCATTTGTAATGCGCTTGAGTCGGTTAATGAACAAATGCTTCAGAATGTATGGCGTGAAATGGAATACCGATTAGATGTTGTCCGTGTGACCAAGGGAAGTCACATAGAACATCTATGACTTCTGTATATAAAATTTTGAAGATTCTTCTACATTCTGTGTAAATCTTATCGATAAATATTTTTTCATTAAATAGTTATAGCCGTTTGTAATCGCTATATTCATTTTGACTTACCCTGTAGTTTATCTTATTTTAGAGGTAATAAACCTTTGATGCATTGACTTCTCTGCTGAAAGCAGTCTATCAACTATAACTGATATTTCATTCGACAATTTTATGCTTTACGAGATTTTATATAGTTACCTTTGAAGAAATGGGATTTTGAGTTTAAGGCCCGTTATAAAAATGTTTTTTTTTATCACATTTAAAGCTGCATGCAAGTATTGTTTACTCTTTGCAGTATAAGTGACATCAAGTTTTAAAGAAAAATGAATTAAAACAGTCACAAACTGCTAGCAGAAATTTGCATTTTTTTAAAAAGTAGGTAACAACGTTGAAAAGTCTATTTTTAACGAAATCATGATTTCTTTTAAAAGTTAACCCTTTGCACTCCGATGGTGCTTCTGACTCACCATTCAAAATTGTGCATGATTTTGACGTTTTCTTTATTTATTTTTCATATTTGATTGTTAAAAACGCCTACATAATGGTTAAGAGATGTAGATTAATTTTTCAAAGATATTCGACTTAAAAGAATTATGTATATTTATTTTTCATAGAAGTAAACAAATCTTTGTAATAGGTGAATAAATTTGCATTTAATTATTTTTTGGAGTACAAAGGGTTAATATTCGTAATGTTTGAACAGTTTTTTTTTCTTCATAAAATTGATAGAATTTTGATAGAATCTACGATCAATAGAATCGATAGAATCTACGCCTATTTTTTGGGAAACTATATTGACTTTTATATTTGCATTTATAAATTTTTTAGCACTACTTTGTATCTTTAAAAGCTATTTCCTTAAACTCTAATATTTTTATAGAACTTTCTAATGAAAAGTTTTTCGATTGAAATCTAAGGAGTATTTTTTGTCCAAATTTGGTGAACTAATTCTCCAATTGTTCTACAGTTCTTGAACTAGAAAACAAGTAATCTATTTATTTAAAAATGTTCTATAATTGCTTTAGCGCTTCACAATGAGAAAGAAAATTGAAAATTTCGTGTTATTATCATTTGAAATCTAATATTTACAAGATAAAAATAAAGCTTATTTTTTAGTTCAAGAACTATATTATATATTTCTTAGGATCTCTGCAAAAGTCTAAGCAATTCATTTGATTAACATTTAAACTAGATTTTTGCTTTATATCTCTTTTTAGCCAAAAAAGCACTTTTTTCCAATTAAAAAAACAATTTACCACTTAACAGGTATATTTTGGTTTTATAGATGTTTTTTCAATCTTTTTTATGCAAATATTCAAAAATATAATTATTTTTGAACTTTTTTTTTAAAAAAATTCATCTCCAAAGAAGTCACATACCTTAAACGTACGAATACTTTACGAGCAAATAAATCGTTCTATTTCAGCTTCCCAATATTCAAAAATGATTCCAATAGTTATCTAGATTTTTCCCACTTATTAGAAAACAAGGGTTTATAATGTAATTCCAAAAGATTTCGATATAATTAAAGCACCAAAATAATTATTTATTTCTCAAAACTATTCTTGTGCAAATAAATTTCACATTCATTGTACATAATATGCCAGATTTTGATTATTAAATCACTAAAACTATTTTTATAATCGCTACTTAAGGAAGAAAACAATTAAAATTGAGCCTCAGTGTGGTGCACTATTTCAGCGTTTCGTGTTAGTTACCGCGTTGACGGTTGCGTTTTTCGAGATGGCTGAAAATGATGACGAGGGCGATATGGACGCCCAGGACTCAACTCCGGATAATCCTTCAATCCACGAAGAGATAAAGCAGTGCCAAAAGTTGTTCAACTTATCGATTCGGCTGGATAACATCCAAAAAGAAATTGAATTGCTGAGCAACAGGATGGACATTTTAAACTCATTCCAAGCAGGAAATTTGGACAAGGAAATCCAAATGAAGTACGAGGAAGAAATTCAAGAAAAAATCCAGGAAGCAGCTCAGATTGAGGGTGAGTTAAAAATTCTTTCATGTCCTCTAGAGGGGTGCAGTACCCATAACACTTACAAGCTAGTTAAAACTAAATCCTCAAATAAACGGACGCTTAACTCCCCCATTACCTCCAGACCAAACTCTCCCCCGGCTAATGTTCAAAACTCAGAAAATACCCCCACTCTCCAAACTTCCAAAAAATTTGCCAAAAATAACATAATTAGACCCGCAATCCTTCCAGACCCAATTAAAATTTCAAACAGATACGAATCCCTTCCTGAAGAAAAAGATAAACCTTTTATTCACCCGATTATGCTCCAAACCATAGATAAGTATAACTTAATTCTTCAAGAGATAAATAGAAAATTCCCAGGCACTAGCAACTCCCATGCAAACGGATATATTAGAATAACCCCAAAAGATGAAAATGATTATAGAAACATAATCAAATTACTAATTGAAAAGAAATTAAATTACTACACTATCACCCCCAGAGATGAACGGCCCTTAAAAGTAGTAATTAAAGGTCTCCCAATAAATACAAACATAGATGACATTAAAAACGAACTCAACGAAAGAAGTTTTTGTGTTGAGAAAGTAACTCGACTAACACAGCAGCGCTCGAAACAACCCCTCCCTATATTCTTTGTTCAGTTAAGTCGCAATCATACCGCAAATAAAATCTATGACGTTAATTCCCTATTATACCTAAAAGTAAAGATTGAAAGTTTCCAAAAGCGCTCAGGGTTTACCCAGTGCTGGAACTGTAACTACTTCCACCATAGCTCGGCCACGTGCGGAGGAACTCCTAGATGCTTAAAGTGCGGGAAAGAACACAAAACAAGAG
The DNA here is from genome assembly GCA_026289955.1 of Argiope argentata. Classification (NCBI taxonomy): domain Eukaryota; kingdom Metazoa; phylum Arthropoda; class Arachnida; order Araneae; family Araneidae; genus Argiope; species Argiope argentata. The sequence continues at coordinate 289,635 of JAOUZG010041943.1, forward strand.
AGTGTCCCATTACAGAAAAAATCGAACAACCTAAATGCATCAACTGCGGCCAATATGGACATGTAGCCTCATGGCGTGGATGTGAAAAATTCCCAAAAATGAAGCCCCCTCAAACTCGACAGACCACCACGAACTTCAATAGCAATTTTACAGACTTCAGATCCTATGCAAAAGTTGCAAACAATCAAGGTCAAAATATCCCAATACCACCAACTCAAACTTCAAACTACTCTACTCCCCAACAGATGGGGCCACTTATCAAGACCGTCACGGAGCTGCAAGATGTTATATCAATCCAGGAAATTATAGAACTACTCCAGTCACTGGTGACCCTGAGCAACCTTTTGAAAGACTCCCCTCAACTTTTATCAATGTTAAGAAATCTTAAACAAGCGAATTCTCCACAAAACCAAATTGAAACTGTTCTGCAAGTTCCGCTATAAATCCATAGTCTCCGCTATAAATCCATAGTCCATCTGTTCCGCTATAAATCCATAGTCTTCTCCACTCCTAGTCTTAGAATAATGTTCTGGAATGCCAACGGCATTAATTCCCGCTCCTACGAATTGCGGGACTTTATAAATAAGCACAGTCCTGATATTATACTTATTCAAGAGACCCTCCTGAGACCTACTCAATTAATTAAAATTTCCAATTATTCCTCATACGTCAATTATAGGCAAAATCAAGATCCCATAAAACCAAGCGGTGGTACAGCAGTTCTAATCAAAAATACCCTGCCTCATCATGAAATTCCTACTCCACAACTTAATCAAATTGAAGCCACAATTATTTCTCTCAACATTGAAAATTATTCACCTTTCCTAATTGCATCAGTTTATATTCCCCCGTGTTCAGACAACAAGGACTTTATTCTGGACCTAAAAAACATCTTAATATTAGAAAACCAATGTTTACTCGCAGGAGACTTCAACGCACATCACATCAGCTGGGGTTCAAACAAAAACACAACTAGAGGTAAAAACTTAAATGAATTCGTTAATAAAAATAACCTTGAAATCTTTGCTCCACCCACCCCCACAAGATTCGGCATCTATTCCGCTTCTTTTATCGACCTCGCAATTACTAAAAACATTTTATTTCCTTATGATATCTCGTCGGTACCGGAACTTAGTTCAGATCACAACCCAGTTGTTTTAAATTTTTACTTTAACTTTAAAACCCCCACTAATAACAATAAAATTAAAACAAACTGGAAAAAACTCAAAAAAGATATTTTAAACAATACAGATCTGAACTCAACTGCAAAAAACACTCATGAATTAGAAAATTTAATTTCTGACTTTTCAAATTCAATTATCAACTCTTTTAATAAAAATTCCAAATCAATTGATCCCGAAACACAATACATTAATAACGAAGTTAAAAAACTTTTCAAACTCCGTAATGCAGCTAGGAAAAAATGGCAATCCACTCGCGATCCAGCTCACAAGAAACAATACAATCAACTAAAAAGAAAAACGGAAAAAACTAAAAAACTTGCGATCCAAAAAGATTGGAATGATAAACTAACAACTCTACAACCTAATGATAACTCACTCTGGAACACAGCAAAAAACATGAGGAAAAAACACACAAAGATTTCAGCCCTCAACGGCCAAGCCGGCAAAGCATATTCAAACGCTGATAAAGCGGAAACCTTAGCACAAAGCTTGGAGCAACAATTCACTTTAAACGATATGCACAACGTAAACACAGAAACCACAGTACACAACACTATTCAAAAATTCTTCACAACTGAAATTTCAGCAGAACTCGACCCCCCAAACATAATTGATTTCTACAAAACCATCAAAAAACTGAACCCAAACAAATCGCCAGGTATTGATGGAATTTCTAATAAAATCATTAAAAATCTACCACTAATAACCCTACTAAAATTCTACCACATCCTCTCACTCATATTCAAATTTAAATTCTTTCCTTCAGCTTGGAAAACAGCGGTTGTGATTCCTATTCTCAAACCCGGCAAAGATCCTACTATTCCCTCCAATTACAGACCCATTTCTCTATTACCTAACTTCAGTAAAATCACTGAACATTTTATTCTGGAAAAATTAAACAAGCACTTAAATGATAATAATATTTTAATCCCTTATCAATTTGGGTTCAGACCCAAACTCTCTACCACCCACCAGCTCCTCAGAGCAGTCGAATTTATTTCATCAGGGTTTGAGAAAAGAGAACACACAGGTGCTGTTTTCCTCGATATTCAAAAAGCCTTCGATAGAGTGTGGCTAGAAGGACTTGTGTACAAATTAATCTGCTACAAGACTCCCCCTCCTCTCATTCAAATCATAGCATCCTTCTTGTTTAACAGGAAATTCACGGTCAGAGTCAATGCCTCACTCTCCAAACTTCGCTCCATTCAGGCAGGTGTGCCACAAGGGGCAAAACTGTCCCCCACACTTTACTCCATATACATCAACGATATTCCGCAACATATTAACACTAAACTCTGTATTTTCGCAGATGATACAGCTTTGCTGGCAAAAAACAGAAATACCAGATACATCACTCATGCACTAAACAAACATATACAAAGCCTTGAAGTCTGGTTCAACGAGTGGAAAATAGCCATAAACGCATCGAAAACCGAAGCTGTTTTCTTCACGAAGAGAAATAAAAAATCAAAATTCAACATTAAAATTAATAACACAATAGTCCCCTGGTCTCTGGAAGCAAAATACCTTGGCATTATTATGGATAAAAGTTTAACCTGGAAAGCACACATTAATTTTATTAAATCCAAATTCCGAGATAATTCGCGTAAGCTTTACCCCCTAATAGCTCGGAATTCAGAAATGTGTAGGGAAAATAAAGTGCTTATTTATACTGCTATTCTCAGACCTGTTTTAACATATGCAAGCCCTGTTTGGGCATATGCTGGAAGAAGCAATCTTAATATCATTGACAGGTGCCAAAACATTATTCTCAGACAAATCACAAAAGCAAGATGGTTCATGAGGAACGATGATATCCGACACGCTCTAAATCTTCCATCATTAAGAGATTTTATTAAAAAAATCGCCACTAAATTCTTCAATGACCTGGAAAATATTGATAACCCAGCTATAGAAGAAATAGAAAATTACACAGCAAACCCTAACAGCAGGAGACCCAGATTTATTTTACTTTAGTCTTAACTTTAATTTTTTGTCTAATTTGCATTATCACTCCATTTTTGTTCGTCCCAAATCATATCAAAAATCAGATTTTTCTTAAAAAATTCCCATGGGCTTTCTCGCAATTTAAATTGGTTAATCCCTCAATCCTTCATACCCCATCCTCCAAGCACCCTCTCTAGAGGAATCTTGAGAGAACTCACCTCGCCTCAAGCCGCACCTACAACGTACCGTGAAACTGCTATCCGACACGCCCGCCTTCATTCAAGCAACCTCAATGGTCGAGCTGCCATCGTGCTCATTACTACTGAAAGATCATCCCGGAAAATTTCTCGCACTTCAGAACAAACCACGTAACTCTGGACTTTAAGTTTTGTCGATCGGGGATGGCGCCCTTCGGGCGCCGGGGCCCCTAACCATATTCCTTGTATCCTTGTAAAATTGAGCCTCTTATATCCAAGCTGACTGGAGCTAAAACAATTTTGCATAAATGAAAAATTTGATTAACAGAAATTAGATTTTAAAATACGACATCCTTTCTTTTGACAGCTAACACTTTGTCTGAAATAGTAAAAACAATTAAGTACTATCATCATTACTACTATTCTAAAATTACTATCATTATTATCGCCATTCTAATAGTATTATCATCATTACCCCTATTCTAATTGCACTATCATTATTACCGCTATTCTAACAGTACTATCATTTTTGCCACTATTCTAATAGTACTATCATTATTAACACTATTCTAATTGTACTATGAATACTACCATTATTCTAACAGTACTATCATTTTTACCACTATTCTAATAAATTAAAATTACTGAAAAGTAGACTCCCAAAAATCGATTACTGAAAAGTAGACCAGCAGGGTAAACTAAACTTCTCTGCTTCTTTTATATTCTGCATATGATTCTTTAAAAATACTTTCTTCAGCTAGATATCATGTAAATTTCCGACACATTTACTGTACCTACTTTTTGTAAAATTAAGCGGCTTTTGCCCACATTGCGGTAAGTGCTTATGGATAAAACTTTGAAATAACTTCCCGCTAAAAAAATAACTTCTATAAAAGATCACTTCCCGTTAACGATATTTGAGAAGCCTTCGCGCCGTGGAAGTTGGCTCCAGTTCCAACTTTGGAGTTCTGTCTGAAAAATTCGGTGATTTTATTAAAAAATTTAAAGCACTGTTCCATTTTCTGGCATTAGCTCGGCAATGTAGGTTGAGGGGCATAGGAAATTGAGCTGCACTTTACTAGTTTCTGAAATATTATGCAATTTCTGATGATTTTTCTTTTGTCATTTGAATGTCAAACAGTAAGTTAATTCCAATTTCTGTGTCTACTGAAACAGAAAATTCGGGATCTGTAAATTCACTATTTACCGATCACCGATTCACTATATCGGGGATCTTTAAAATATATTCCAGAATTTTGTTTAGATAAATTGTTTTGCAAAAACATTTATTTTATGTAGGATTCAAACTAAGTCTCACATTTATATTGCGCCATTTCATAAAATCAGTAAAAGTACTGTTATGTTTCCACTTCCACATTCCGCCTTCTTATTTGACAAAAAATTCGGATACAAAATAACCGACCACAAGGAATACGGTTAGGGGCCCCGGCGCTCGAAGGGCGCCATCCTCGATCGGCAAAACTTAAAGTCCAGAGCTACGTCGTTTGTTCTGTAGTGCGGGAAATTTTCCGGGAAGAGCTTTAAGTAGTAATGAGCACGATTGCAGCTCGGGATATAACAGACCTCTTTAGGACAACCAATATAAAAAGCTAAATCAATAAAATAAGTGGTATATATTTTTTCCAACAATTTAAAACTTTTCATGGCGATTAAACTGACTAAAACAGTGATTGCTATATATAGACAGATAGCGTAGTCAAATTGGCCATGAAAATTTTTAATTTGTTTCCAATATTTTAAAATTCTAAATTTTAATTTCTTAAGTCGTATTATTTTAGATTAAGATAAAGAATATACGTTTTATATCAAAGTTTCTGTCGAATCCATAGGAGATTCATAAACTGCAGATTCAAATTTCCTTTCTCTCATGTCAAATAAATGACAGGTCGGAACAGTGACTGCTATATAGAGATAAATATCGTAGTTATATAGATCATTTTAAATTTATTTACAGTATTTTACAATGCAAGCTTTTAACTTCTCAACTCACATTATTTCAGATTAAAGCCGGGAATATATATCTTATGACAAAATTTCAGGCGAATCCAAAAGCGATTCGTAAAAGCTAGATTCATTCTTCCTTTTATTCTTGCCATATATATGACAGGTTGAAAAAACTGATGCTAAATATAGATTAGAAAAGTAGTCATATCGAAGGTTTTTAATTTATTTTTAGAATTATAAAATTCAAGCTTTTAATGTCTTAAATCATATTATTTAGATTCAAGTTGAGAACTTATGCATTATTAAAAAATTCAGGCTAATTCATAAGAGATTCGTAAATGCTAGATACAAGTTTCCTTACATTTGGGCCATACCTGTCATAGACCGAAACAGCAACTGTTATATACAAATAAATGATATAATTATATCAACCATTTTTTATTCGTTTCCAGAATTTTAAAATTCGAATTTTTAATTTCTTGAATCATATTATTTAAGATTAAAATTTAACATCATAAAAAATTTTCAGCCTAATTCAAAAGAGATTCGTAAAGACTAGATTCAAGTTTCCTTACATTCGTGTCATACATATGACAGGTCGAAAAAGAAACTGCTATATACAAATAAATAGTGTGATCATTTTTCATTCGTTTCCGTTATTTTAAAATTCAAACTTTTAATTTCTTAATTAATATTATTTAAGAATGAAATTTGACAATATAACAAAAGTTCAGGCGAATCCAAAAGTGATTCGTAAAAGCTAGATTCAAGTTTCCTTTCATTCCTGTATGACATGTATCAACTCGAAACAGCGCCTGCTATATATAGACAAATAGCATGGTTATATCGATCGTGCCTATTTCTAATTTGTTTCCAGTATTTTCAAATTCAAACTTTTAACCTCCTAAATCATATTACTTGAGATTCAATTGAGAAGTATAACAAAATTTCAGGCCAATTCATAAGAGATTCATAAAGGCTAAATTCAAGTTTCCTTACATCCGTGTCATATATGTGGCAGGCCGAAACAGCGACTGTTATATACAAATAAATAGAGTGATCATTTTAAATTTGTTTCCGGTATTTTAAAATTCAAGCTTTTAATTTCTTAATTAATATTATTTAAGATTAAAATTTGACAAAATAAAATTTCAGGTGAATCTAAAAGCGATTCGTAAAAGCTAGATTCAAGTTTCCTTTCGCGCCTGTAATGCATGTGGCAGCTCGAAACAGCGACTGCTATATATAGACAAATAGCGTGGTCATATCGATTGTGCCTGTTTCTAATTTGTTTCCAACATTTTAAAATTCAAACTTTCAACCTCTTAAATCATACTATTTGAGATTCGAACAGAGAAGTATGTCTTATAACAAAATTTCAGGCCAATTCGTAAGAGATTCGCAAAGGCTAAATTCAAGTTTCAAAGGCTAAATCCATGTCATATATGTGACCAGTCGAAATAGCGACTGCTATATACAAATAAATAGTGTGATCATTTTTAATTCGTTTCCGTTATTTTAAAATTCAAACTTTTAATTTCTTAATTAATATTATTTAAGGTTAAAATTTGAAAAAAAAAATAATAAAATTTCAAGCGAATCTAAAGGCGATTCGTAAAAGCTAGATTCAAGTTTCCTTTCATTCCTGTATGCCATGTAGCAGCTCGAAAACAGCGACTGCTATATATAGACAAATAGCGTGGTCATATCGATCGTGCCTGTTTCTAATTTGTTTCCAGTATTTTAAAACTCGAACGTTTTAAATATTTTTACGAATCGATGACTGAGAATAAAAGCTGCTCACCTATGCCAGAGCATCGTCAATTATAAACTCGCGAATCAATAGATTCCGAAAGAACGAGACTCTGAGCCCTTGGGACGCTAGCCCCACCTTCAGAGATACGCCCCGTCATCCATCATTGTCGTAACTCAATGAGGAAATCACATCTTTACATCAGGACTGTATTCTTTTTTTTTTGGTGCCTCTTTTGATGGGGTTGCCGGATGATTAGAAATAGAAGAACCACAATCTGGTATCCGGGAAAAGACAAAATGTAGCAGCTTGGTTTTGAGATTTTGGACACGGCTCCTTTGAATCAATAACATTGGTTTTTCCTCATCGAGTGTCCTGCCCGACTTGTGTTCGAGGGTTTGAATGATTCAAGTGACATCATTCCCTAGTTACACAAGTTGGAAATTAAACAAAAGCGAATTTATCTGGATTGTAAGGCTTGGGAACCCGATAGCTTATCCGTATAATTGGTGTAATGTTTGGAAACTCGATAGCTTATCCGTATAATTGGGAGAGCGAAGTGCCTACTAATGCTGCAGATAAAACATGATGCCATTACACTTGGATGTGATTCTAAGATATTTCATAATGACGGCAAATGGATGTTTAGGTAATTGATAAAAACTTTTCTCGTTGGCTGTTTTTACTCTTTTTGGTCTATATTTTCCGACTATGATCAAGGTCAATTTTTTAAAAAAAAGTAGATATAGAAAAATCTTTATACTATCAGCCTTATGAAACAGCCTTAAAATTATAAAACAATTAGAAGAAATTATATCATAATTAGAAGAAAATAATATATTCCATTAATTTTTGATAAAAATTGCTCGGTTTATGTATATTAGTTATAATTGCTTAGTTAATGTATAATAATAATAATGTATTAATCATATATTCAATGAATATAAGTTAGAATTGCTTGATTAATGAATATTAGTTAGAATTGGTTGATTAATGAATATTAGTTAGAATTGCTTGGTTAGTGAATATTAGTTAGAATTGATTAGTTAATGAATATTAGTTAGAATTGATTGGTTAATGAATATTAGATAGAATTGGTTGGTTAATAAATATTAGTTAGAATTTATTGGTTAAGGAATATTAGTTAGAATTTATTGGTTAATGAATATTAGTTAGAATTGATTGGTTAATGTATATTAGTTAGAATTGCTTAGTTATATATTTCCATTAATTTTTTAATTACTTGTTTAATTAATTGGATTTTCGCCAATTTTCAATGTTAAGAAAAATAGCATAATTAAAAAAATAATGGCTTGCTTATTTTTATTTCACATATATACCTCTCAAATTATCTACAAAATGAACCACAATGAATAATTATTTTCATAAATAAATATTTTCTAGACATTCGGATTTGTTGTTAAAGATTATTTGTCAAACTTACCCATGCTTTGAATAGAAAATGACTATAAAAATGACTAATGAAGCTATTCTAAACCCTGCAATCTATTTCTCTCTCAAAGTTATTTGACACATGTATGCCTATTTTATCAAATCTTATAGAATTTCTTCTGCTATATCAAGAATCAACCATATTGCAATATTTATATTTGACATAAAACGTCCAAAAAATGCGCTTGTACATTATTTCATATACATGTACCAGAGTTAAATGTTGTTTCCAACCGTATTTAACGAGAGGGTCAGAAATAAACTAACTACGTCTGGGTAAGTAAGAATAAATATAATCATTTTAAATGTTATTTTCAAAGGATTTTTCTAAAAAAAAATTAGATAAATAATTCACTTTCCATTTAAAATATCACTATTTCCGATTTCTTTTTCTTAAGCTGTGTATTATTAAAATTGCTATATCAGTCGTATCACTTTACATAGATTAAAAGTAGACTTGTTTTAAATCTGAAACTTTGGAGCTTTATATCAAGATCATAAATAAAATTTAAAAAAATTTCAATAAAAAATACTCTTTCGACTTAGTTGATTATCTTAAAATAATAAAAATTGAAAAAATTGAAAAGGTTTTACAAACATTCTTTTAAAAGGAGAAATAGTAAATTTTTTAATCAAAAATATTTCAAAAAACATTCATTTGTTTAAATCGAATTTTAACGCCATTCATATTTAATTTTGAATCCGTGTTTATATACTTTCTTAATCATGAAATTTAATGTGACTTAAGCTCCATACATTAATTTTAACAATTTTTACCTTTATTTTTTAATTTGGAGTTCCATATTTTTTTTAAAAAAATATTATCAGTTTTTCAATATATTAATAAAAGCGTAATTTTGTAAACCTATTTTTCTGCTAATATTTTTCAGAATTTCTTTGTATAATTTTTATGAGATAATCAATTTCCCACTTCTAATGGGCAGATGGCACTCCACGTTCGAAATATAGTTTAAATTGAAATTGATGCCAGCTTTCTGGAAGAGAGTTAGCGCATCTTCCTCGTGTTCTGGGAGTCCCGGTTCTGGCATGGTTGTTCTTTTGTGTGCTATCTGTGAAATGTGTGACTGTGCCCCCCTGTAAAAAGGGGCTGTGCAAGCAAATGTGGTGAGTGTGTAGCTAAGTCTTACTCTTGGCCTTAGTTGGCGATACTTCAAAAGCAAGAGACGCTCCTTTCGACTTAAATCTGCTGCTGTATCAGCAGGGGGCCTTGTCCATAGGCAGGTGCCATAAGTAAAAACAACAACGAAATCGATAATTTCTCAATAAAATATTTGAAAATATTAAATCATTGTGTTGTATTCGAGAACAAATGCCACAGTAAGATTTCAAACCTGTCCATCAAAAAGAGAATGATAATCTGTTCTAAAAAATCCATCTTTGCGAACTTGTAATTAAATTAAGGTATCCAACTACTTTCTGAATGCCCTTTTTTAAATAATGATATTTTAAGCAATATTTTTCTACTTTCAAATGATTTTCAGGCAAGAACTTAATATATCATACAAAAATATCATATGATTTAATTATTTTTAAATATTTGAGAACATTTCAATTTTTTTAGCTCAAATCTGACTTTTCTTCAAACACTTTCATTCAAAAGCAAAGAACATAATGGTATATCCTTCGATTATATTTGTAATGACTAATTTATTAATTAGGTCACTGCTCTTATACTTTAGTTCATTCTATGGCCATTAATATAAATAAATTTGTGCAAAATTTGGATTGATATTTGTAATATTACTAAAGCAATCATATTTGAGACTTGAAGTTTTTGGAAAAACATCAGTTTGAGAAAAATGGATTAAAAATTTCTATCATTAATTTTTAATGAGATGAAAAAGGATTTTTTGTCAAAACTTCCTAGATTAATAGATTATTTTTTATTTTTCTTGAAAGGGTAATTTTAAAAAATTTCAATTACAGAAATATTTTTCTGTCGTTTTCTTGACTATAATGTGTACTTGTAATGTGCTATGCAGTTAATATAACTAATTTCATTTTTTTTAATTTTTAAATTTAAAAATACACTAATTATTAACCTGGAAATATTTTAATTAATATTTTTCATAAATGTGACAAAATTTATTCCGGGCAATTATTATCAAAAATGATAGTATCATTAAAAAAATCAAGATTCCTGTGTGATTCAGAATTACCCAAATTTACAATATTGAAATTAAAAGAAAGAAATTCGTTCTAAAAATATTCCAAAATAATATCTAGTGAATGCTAAAATAAATGAAATAAGAAACGAGAATATTTTTAAGAAATTAAATAAATATATTTGTAGCAATTCAATTATTATCCGTTAAGTTTTAACTAAATTCCTTTAGTTTCATTTCTAATTATTGCAGATATCAAATAACAATGATTTTTATGAACGAAAAACAGATTTTCAGAATAAATAATTTTTTAAAAATAAATGTGATATTCGGTGAAAAATAGATTATCAATATAGGCGAATTCTTTGAGAAACAACAACGTTTTTTTGTTTTAAAAGCAAAACAACAACAACAACAACAAAAGAGCAAGAAGCGAAATAACAACGGTTATATGAGAACAATAAAAAATATATTTTATTATTGTAATTTAATAAAACTTGATTTATTCACTTTTTAACTACAAGAAAAATAACACGATCCCCTTTAGAAAAGCGTAATCTTTTGGTCTCAATGGGATATAAAATAATTTATCTATAAATAAGACGAAAATTGTCAAAAACACAGTTGTTTGAAAAATATTTTGAACTTAGCAGAGTTTGAGTTAAATATGTAGAAAATCAATATAATTATTTTTCAACTAAATTATTATTTCCATATTTTTTACAAACTATGATAATGAATCTTAGGACAAAAATAAACTATGCATTCAAATGTGAACAAAAGCTACTGCATGATTAAATTCTGAAAGAAAATGAGCCGAAATGTTGTGTTTGTGGACTTTATGATTGCTCTTAGAATTTATTTGCTGTTGAAAGATTATTGGAGTTGATTCCTAGGAGAGAAAAACTGCGAAAGCAGTTAATTAGGCATGTGCAAATTCTTTTCATTTTGGAAAATTATGGACGATTTATCTGCCATTACGTTTAAGTAGTAAATTGAGTATTTAAAATAAACTTTTAACGTGTTATATTACTTTTGAACTTAAAAAAAGCAATTAATATTCTTCTATCTGTCATATTATTATCATAAACCTGAACCATATTTTCTTATCACCATTTTAATAATTCTTATTTAATATTTCTTGGAACTCTTTTTTTATTTAAGTTGTTAAGTTGTAAAACCATTTCGGGATAATCAAAGTAATCGTATCCGAGAAGAAAATCATGAAGACTGGCCTCCGAGCATCATAAAATCAGATTTTGCAGCTCGTTTATAATGAGTCCCATTACGACCAATCATCACCAGCCGATACGACCGTCGTCACGGTAACCAGATCCTTTTTACGATGTTGCTGGCCAAGCAAGAACTCAACGGCCATATTCACAAACCGTAATTTCTAAGCAACCGTCGATGGTTTAATATCCGATTTGGTATTTTGATTATCAAAAAGGGTTATTGCATTTCCAAGTTAGTTCTATTCCTTGATTCAACTGGTTATTTAATTAATTATGAATTTTGTAAATTATGCTTTATTAGCGATTTAAACTAGTGCCTAATTCTTCTAGGAACAAATTCTTTTATGTGGCTACAAAACGGGTTATTGCATTTTCCTGTTAACTTTATTCCTTGATTTAACTAGCTATTTAATTAATTATGAATTTTGTAAATTATGTTTTATTATCGATTTAAACTAGAGTCTAATTCTTCTAGGAACAAATTCTTTTGTATGGTAAATGTTTAATTTTTTTTCGAATAATGTAATTGTAGATATATAAATCTTTTAGCAAGTACAAACAAAAATTTGGTAGGCAATATGCCAACTCTATTCTAGATACATTAATAGTACTTATCAGAGCAGAAATAATATGCTATATCACGTAAGATTAATTATATATACAAGGTGATCCGAAAAGAATAATAGTTAAAATTTCCGATAAATTTAAAATATCGATTCAGTTTACCGAGATTAATAATGAATTTTGTAAATTAGGTTTTAACAGCGATGAAATTAGAGTCTAATTCTTCCAGAAGCAATTTGTTTTATATTGGAGATAATTAATTTTTTTTTCGAATAGTTTGATTGTAGCTACTGTAAGTCTTCTAAAAGATACAAACAAAAATTCTTCTAGGATCAAATTCTTTTATATGGTTGATAATTAATTATTTTTTCGAATAATGTAATTGTTGGTACTATACATCTTTTAACAAATAAAAAATTGATGGGAAATATGCCAATTCTGTATCTGGATCCATTAATATTTCTGTTCAGAACAGAAATAATGAAAGATGCATTACGTAAGGTTAATTATATATACTAGATTATTCGAAAATATTCCTATAAACTTAAAGTATCGATTCAACTTATCTAGATCAATCAATTTTACATTGCAAATTTTTAGAAATATTACGATGAGTGAGTTATCTATTCTAGAAGAATCTAAAATTATTGAATCTAGATAGGCTTTACAATATAGTTTTATCAATGAATCTTTTCATAATGATCTATATTATATAATGTAGGATTAATTATATATATTTGGGGATTCGAAAAGATTCCGATGAACTTAATGCATCGATTCAACATAAACAGATAAATTAATTTTACATTGGAACTTTTTAGCAATAATATCATGAGCGAGTCAGCTATTTTATAAGAATCTAAAAGGATTGAACTTAGATATGGTTTACTACATAGTGGTATTAATGAATCTTTCCATGATGTTACAGAATCAATTGCTGCACATATACCCTCAATCAAAATGAAAGTTTATTTTGGAGTTTTGGTATAGTCGCAATATGTTTCATGATGCGATTATTTGGAAATTATTCGTCTGCCTTTTCTTCCCAATTACTGATACGTCGTACATTAAATAAAAATATCTGATATTTTCCATTTTACTTCAGGCTACTCAGTGTCTTCTACCACGCATGTTATATTTGCGTCTGTTATGTTCATGTATAAAACTGAATGGTACTTCTAATCTCCGATAAAGAAGGACAGAATTATTCAACAATCATGCATTCAATTAAAGAAGGAAGGGATAATTGAAAGAATTATTTGAAAAAGAATAATAGGGACTTCGTCTGTTAATATATAACTCAATTTTTCTATTCTAGAAGATCATACTTAAAAAAATAATATTTATATCGGGTGTTTATAAAAAAAAAGCGATCATGATATATGAGGCAATAACTATCACATCGATCATAGGAACGAAATAAAACTCCAGTTCAAGGTATTTTGAGATATGCGCTCAAAATTCCCATGAAAAACAACATTTAAATAATAGTTACGGCTATATTGGTAAATTTTCAAGATTATTAAATAACAACACCAACTTTTTTAAAATTGGAATTTCTTTTACAAAGCAAAGACAATAGGGATGGAATATTATATGTAGTACAAAAATCAGCAGTAATAAACAGATTAAGATTCAAAGATGAAACAGCCAAAAACAGTAGAGAAGCAACAGAAAACAAAACTTTCTATTGTATTTCACAAATTTTCTATTTGACATACTTCAACCACGATGACGCTTTGTATACAGCAGCAAATGGCTCCTAGAACCAAAGAACATACTATACCGAAAGGAATTTGTTAAGCTTCACGTCTTTGGTAGACACATTACAGTTGCCCTCTGATTTCTTCTTAGTCTGCCAGGTACCCTTACTACATTATTTAATGTTTTTGCAATGGAAAACACATTCATATAAAAATATTGCTGTTGCCATTTGAAAATTTTGAAATTTAGTCACTGTATCTGAAATTATTAGATTTGAACTGTTTTTTTTTTCATGCGATTCTTGAGTACATACCTCAAAATACCTTGAACCAAAATTTTATTACGTTCCTACAAATTATTTGATATTTACAGTCTCATATATCAGGATAGTTTTTAATAATCCCCCGGGAATAATAATATGGCGTATAATATAATTATAATTATAATGAAAAATCATAGTTATAATTGATGTGTTGCATTCCTGTATATAGGGAAAATAACTAAATCTTACAAAAAGAAAATGACAACTAATCCCTTATTTGAGATTGGTATAGGCATTCCTGTATATAGGGAAAATAACTAAATCTTACAAAAAGAAAATGACAACTAATCCCTTATTTGAGATTGGTATAGGCATTCCTGAATATA
>JAOUZG010041943.1:319523-329724 GCA_026289955.1 Argiope argentata
TCCAGAAGGTGAATTTTGATTTAACAAATAAAATAGAATCAAATAAAGTTTTTTATACTAGAAGTAGAATACTGTTTCTTCCATTACTGGACACGTCGATGTATTTTCATCATATTTCTTCAATATGTTTTCGATCAATTGATTTATTTTATTTAATAATTTATTTATATGAAACGTCATGCCAATATTGGATTAGCGTCCTTATATTTGAAAATATTTTCTAATCAAATAAAAATAACTATTTTAGAGCTCAAAATTCTTTATAGGCTAATGGTTGAAGGCAGAAATAAAATTTTCTGAGATTTACCACCAGATTTATTCTGGTATTTTTATTGGGAAAAACAAAAACAAAAAACAAATTTTTGTGCACAAAATTCTTCATAGGCTAATGGTTGAAGGCAAAAATAAGGTTTTCTGAGATTTACCACCAGATTTATTCTAGTATTTTTATTGAAAAAAAAAACATATTTTTGTGCTCAAAGCTGTTTGTATGCTAATGGTCTGTGGTTTAAAAATATAACGCCTTCTGCAATTTACCACAGAAAACATAAAAACTTAGATTTGTTAGTTATTTTTTTTTTGTATTTTGAATAATTCGGCAACTCAAAATATTCATTTATTAACTGCATTTTTCATAAAAATCAATGTCCTTTCATAATTACCCCTTCAGGAGTTTTACGCATTTTTCTTCATGTCGTTATGTAAATTCTTATTCATAGACCATAAAGTTAATTTAAAAAGGGAAGTTAAATTAAAGAGTTTGCCTGGAAATTTATTAGAAGTTACTAGCGCTTTACTTCACAAAATCCACTTGAAAGAAGCATCGAGCATTCCGGCTAGTAAAGTCTGAAAGCACTCTCCGATTTCCTAATCTGCTTTGGACATGACGCGTGAAAGACGAAACGATTAGCCATAAGTCTGCTAACCGCTGGATTCCATTTTGTTAATCGATTTGAGCACTTCTGCTTTAGCGCGGGGCGTTTGTGAAACCAAATGATGAAATATGCCAAAGGTTTGAATTCAAAATTTTCTTTTCAAACGGAATGAGCAGATCGATAGGGCTTCCCACTCGAGGCCGTAATTGGCAGTATCTGTAAACCGTTTTCGAGATTTGTTCCTGCTATGCTAATGACTTCTCCTTCATTAACTGCTGAAGCAGCGGAAATTAGTAAGACAACGTCAAAGGGCTGTTCCCGTTTCCTCGCTGCATTGTCTCTCCTCGTTTGGACCGCTTTCGGTACATTGGCTTCGTTTGGCTCTTTTTTTGCCATTCAGCTTAAAAACGAAGGGGAAATTCACCTCGAAATCTCAAGGAGAAATGTTAAATTTCTTTGAATCGAGACATTTCACCAGAAATCAGACAGAGGGAATTGAAAAGTAGGACAATGCATTTCCCAAAGTGATTTTGTTTTGAATGTTAAAGTAATGTCGCCTATTTATTTGATTGTGGATCTTTGGAAGACAGAAGTAGGCTGAATGCATGATAATGTACCACTCTTTCTAATATTAATGGACCATGCTGTTAATATTAAAAAAGGATCATGCATAATTAATAAATTAAGGCATTTTAATGATAATTGCATATTGAAAAGTAAGACAATGCATTTCCAATAGTGAATTTTTAAAAATTTAACCCCTTCACATACAATGACGTGTCGGACAAGCTTATAGAATTAATTAATTTTTAGTTTCAAGTCTGAAACTAAGCCACAGAATTAAGTATTTAAATTCGCAAAAATCGATTCTAGACGCTTTAATATCCCAAATGCTCCAAATAGGATGTGTCATCTAATTAGAAAATTCAATAAATTCGTATGTCAAGAGGGTTAAAGTAATGTCATCTATTTATTTGATTGTAGACCTTTAGAAGATAGAAGTAGGCGGAATGCATGATAATGTATCGTTGTATCTAGTAATAATGAACATTGCATTAATGTTAATATTAAAAAAGTATAACACATAATTAATAAATTGATGCATATTAATGATATTAATGATTAACGCATATTGAAAAGTAGGACAATGCATTTCCAACAATAATTTTGTTTTAAATGTTAAAGCAATGTCACCTATTTATTTGATTGTAAATCTTTGGAAGGCAGAAATAGGCGGAATGCATGATAATGCATCTTTATATTTAGTATTAATGGATAATGCATTAATGTTATTATTAAATAAAGGATAATACATAATTAATTGATGAATGTATATTAATGGATAATACATCCATTATTGATGTTCTACATTATATACACATCCAGTTATAATATTATTCATGTCATGCAAGATTACGGAAAGAAAGATTAGAGTTTTATTATTGCGTAGTTAGAAAAATGTAAATAATAATGAAATATTGCCATAAACTGTTAAAATACAGGCATGATAACGCATCCTTCTTTATAATGTAAAGGGAGCATTAATGATATTATTAATTAATGGATAATACATACATTATTAATGTTCTACATTATATTCGCATGGCAATTATAATAGCATTCACTTCCTGTTAAATGACTACAAGAAATATTGGAAACACTAATATTATGTAATTAACAAAATGTTAATAATAATGCATTATTGAAAATATTGTTTCAAACTCTTAAAATACATGTGTGAATGGAATGAGTGATAATGCATCGTTATATCCATTATGAATAAACAAATAATTAATGCTAATATATAATTAATGTATTAATGCTTATTAATGAATAATGCATTCATTATTGATGTTCTATAATATGTTCACAAGCCATTTATAATATTATTTATTTATTGTTAGGTTACGAAGAGAAACATTGGAGCTTTATTACTGCAAATGTAAGAAGCAAAATGTAAATAATAATATATTAGTAAAAATCTTGTTATAAACTCTTAAAATGCATTAAAAATTTAATTTCAACAAATTGCTTTAAATAGTAACAATTTTAACTAAACGATTTTTTAAATGCAAGATTAAAATAATGGACATACTTGTGAAGTACTCTTGTGAAGTAAAGAAAAAACGCAAATCACCGTTATAAAATCGAATAATCAATCAAATAAAATCTTAATGTTTGTCCAAAATGTATCATAAAACTATAATTACGAATACTTTTATTCAGAAAGAAAATTTAACACAGTTATTATTTTTAATGACGCAGTTTTGGACAGTAATTCATGTTCGAAAATGAAACTTATCAAAATTACACTTTTTAATTACTTACTTTTGGAGAATAATTCCTCCATTTCTAATAGGGTTTTATAGTCCTGGGAAATAATTCATTATTATAAAACAACTTCAGTAATGAAGTGAATTGTTAAAGCTTCACTAGAATTTATTACGAAATTAATCTACTGCTTTGAATAATTATGTAGCTATTTATTTATATTTCAATTGGAAATTTATCACAATAAATATTCTTTATAACGAACCTTCGAAGAATAACTCCGTTGATCTGATAAAGATAAGCAATGCATCATTATAAAATCAATGAAAGGAACTTCGAATATTTAGCCAGAATTTATTATTAAACTAATTTGCTATTATGAATATTAATGCGATTATTCATATTTCAATTGGAAACTTATTTCAGTTAATATTATATATTACGAATCTTTGGAGAATAATTTCAGTGATTTAATGATGATAAACAATTCATCATTATAAAACCATATAATCAATGAAGTGCAATCCAAATTATATATCATATTTCCCGTATAACTGATATGTTACGACAAAAAATGCCTCTGTTTATATTTGAGTTGTTGATCTCGATTGAATAATTGAGGGCAACGAATAATCGAAGCTCGAAATTGCGTAGGCAATGAATAAATCATAAATTTTAAAATTCATGAACATCTTTTAATTTCGTATATTTTTTTAACCTGCTTTTATCAATCCTGAATTATTATTATGTATGCTTCTTTCAAAGTAGATATGTTTTGAAAAGGATGATTTTCTTTCGCCAGTATTGATATTTCAAACTGGTTTAAATTACTTAATGACTTCAATTGTTGTTGTTCTCGTGTTTCGCTTTACAATGGGAGGAGAATAGCAATAGCTTCTTATGGTATGGACCCCTGAGCACCCGAACGCAGAACGCAGCTCACACACGTCGCAGGCCCTTTTTACTGGGAGAATTTCATTCATGCATTTCATTCATTCATACACAGGATCATAATTTAGATCTGGAACAAAGAACAATCATCTCTGACCCAGCACAGCCAACGGTATTACTATCGACGTGCAGGGCTTTGTGATAATGGCACACCCACACACCCACACACACACCCACCCACACACACACACACACACACACACACACACACACACACACACACACACACACACACACACACACACACACACACACACACACACACACAATCTTCCGTTGGCGGGTTCGAATTCGCAGCCCAAGGGATGCGAATCCAACGCCTTACCAATAAGGCTATCCGAGCCTTTTATATCCGAATAGAAAACAATTTATACTTGTTAACAGTTATATAGAACCAATTTATACTCAAATGGTACGCGCCTAACCAATTAAATCTCGAAATGCATTATAAGTGATTAAAAATATGCCCCGCAACATACAATAGTGCATGATGCATTACAGCATCTGCAGATACTTTGAGCATGCGACTATGATGTCATAGATGTCACATGAATTGAATGTTTTAGCATATCCAATTATGATGATATCTAATTTCTGTGGAAAATATGAAGAACTATATTATCATCTTGAGCTTAGCTCATCATAAATTTTTCTTCAGTTTTCAAAGTTTAAATATGATGATTACGCATAGCAAAGTCTTATTTTCAATTCCTGCCAATGAGTTTTTACAGTATTTACAAAGTGGATGACACGAAAGTACAAAAAGAAAAAAAAAGTTCAAACAACAGGCTATCCGTTAATCAATTCAGAAACACGCACGTTTACAAAACCCAAAAATCCAGATACCTGCCATTACTTTCTATTAACATGACTTGTTTTATTATTCAAGGCTTGTCTATATTATTATCAAGATGTCTTAATGCTTAGAACCCTGTTAAATTTGCGGAACATGGTTGCAGTTAGTTGTGTTTCATACTCATATTAAACCACAGGTTCCGACTTAATTAACCCATGGCGTGCCAAAAATCGTTCACTGGGACTGTGTACCGCCCAACTCGTTCTGGAAGTATTAAAAGACTTCAATACACAGATGGTTGACGTTTCAGATTCATTTTACATTTTCGGGAAACTGAACAATTATGGATGGAAGTGATATCGCATCCATAATGAAAAAACACACTTAAAAACTCTTTTCTCTTCAGTTTTATGGCTATATGTTTATTGTGTTAGTCTTTCGGCTTGTACTAAGAATTAGGTAGTGAAAAACGTTGCGTGTGTCGGTGGGTATACTTTGTAACGTGATGAATATGAAACTAAATATGGATTAGATTTCTTAGCAGGAAAGCAAACGGAGAATCTTGTATTGCTACGTTTGCTGCATAGAAATGACTGAGTTATGGTATTTTATACTTATTGTTTTTGAGTTTGTTTAGGAATTTAAATAGGATTGTAAATCATCTTTTATTTTTTAAAAAAATAAGTTGCTTATAACAACTATTTAAAAAAATTTAACCCTTCGAACACCAATGGTGCCTCAGAATCTTGTATTGCTACATTTACCGCATAGAAATGTCTGAGTTATGGTGTTTTATACATATTGTTTTTTAATTTGTTTAGCAATTTAAATAGGATTGTAAATCATCTTTTATTGTTTTTTTAAAAAAAATAAGTTGCTTACAACAACTATTTAAAAAAATTTAACCGAACACCGATGGTGTCTCTGAGTCACCATTCAAGATGGTGCATCAGTTTGGCGTTTTATTTATTCGTTTTTCAAATTTAATTGTTGAAAATGCCTACATAATGATTAAGAGATGTAGATTAATTTTTAAAGAAATTTGACTTAAAAGAATTATGTATATTCATTTTTCATAGCAATAAAAAAATCTTTGTATTAGGTGAATAATTTTGCATCGAATTATTTTTCGGAGTGCAAAGGGTTAAAATCATAATTAGTTTACTTCCTTATTGTAAGTGTGATGGTGTAAAAATCTTTTAGGAGTTCATTGGATTATTGGAAAGGAATATTAAACTATAAAATTAATGAGAGTCTAAATCTGACATTTTATATTTTGTTCTAATGTTGAAACTTAAGAATTGAATTGAATTTTCAAAAAAGTTCAAGGCGAAATGTAATTTTTAAAATATTTTTTTAATTAAAAAAAGGTGGAAATTCCGAAGGTAAGTTCCGAATATTAAATACATATGTACGTATTAACATTGTATTTAGAACAGAAAATTTTAGGCACAGTTGACAATTTTCAAGCTTCATTTGTTTGTACATCTAGGCCAACTCCATGGTGAAGCATTTTTGGAAGAGGTTTAAAAAGCAAACAGGTCAAATGAAACCTAAAAACCAACAATATTTAAATGTCAAAAAGTCGAAAGTAGGACATTCCCAAACGTAGATTGTTTGAGTTTCGAATTTATGGCTGCTTTAAAACTTGGACATAATTGAAGAATATCGGACAATAGACTAATGAGCAAACCCATACAAGTGCTACGATGGCCAGAGAAGTTTGATTCATAACAATGAGGTGACAAAGATATGCAATACAGTATTAGTTCTCTCCTAATATTCATAAGAGGGAATAGCTTTTTCAGAAGCATCGCGAGTTAATACTCGGATGATGAGAGACGCAGCAATTGCGTCACACACAGTCTCGACGGAGCCTGTAGTTTACAGATATCTGATATGATTTATAAGATTCATGGATAGTTATGTAAAATTTATAGTAGGTATAAAGGATTTATGACAGATATGTATGATTCATGATAAATATACAAGATTCATGATAGGAATATGTGATTTATGATATATATATTATTTATGACATGGATATGTTATTTATGTTTGATATATATGAATTATAATATGAATATGTGATTTAAGACAGATATATATGATTTATTATATTTATATGTGATTTATGATTGATATATAGGATTTATGATATGTATATGTGATTTATAATAGGTATAAATGATTATGATTGGTATAATTCATATTATTGATCGATGTTGTAGATTCTGTTTCAGACTGCCCTCCTCTATTTAATTTTGAGGCTCTTCACTTTTTGATGCTATAACTGTCGAGTGATTTTCTAAATTTGCATTGTATCAACCAATGTAGTAGAACAAATCTAAATTTATTAAATATGTTTTGTAGTTCGGTATATAATTACCCAAAAAGAAAAAAAAAGACTTCATTGTAAAAATCAATCTAAATGTCAACCCCTCAAATGGCAAATTTTTTTTTCTTACAAATATGAACTTTCAGCTTTAGAATGTCCATCATGTGGTAAAACTTTTTCTGAAAAGACGAAACCCAGATTCAAAAACAATAAAATTGTTGGAAAAGCGTCTAAAAATGGAGATTGAGACCTGGTTTTGGCTTAGCTCCAGTGGTTTCACCACACATAAAGGTTATGATAACGAGGTAAATCCTCAACATTTTTTGCATAACTTGGATAAAGGTTTCCTAATACAAAGCACAAATTCAATGTTATATAGTCATTTAGAAAATGGAACCATTTGAAAACATACATGAGAATGGACATTAAATACTGTATGGCGAAAAGTGTATTAACAGGGTTTTTTTTTTGATGAATTACAGAATTACATCGCGATTGAATTTCACTTTTATTATATCACAGGTCCAATAATTTTATTTAACTCTAAATAAAATATTCTAATAATAAAATAAAAACTTAATAGACTTTAAACTGATAATAATGTTGTAAATAAATTTGAATTTTCATCGCATTCATAATATATTTTTACTTTCAACGAATGCTTAGATATTTTCTTTTTATTTTTTTATTTCTTTAATTTAATTGTTGTTTTCAAAATATCATGCCTTAGCAATTTCGATTTGGTCTCCATATTTTTGATACGAAAATATTTTCCACTAATAGGAAACCATGTTTAAAATTTTTCTATTTTTTTATTTTCTACTATTTAGTAAAGAAATATTTCATTATTTGTTATTCATTTATTTATTACAAATGCCCAGAAAATTGGCTATGACGCCATTAGATCTTTAGACCTCCAATAATTTTGAACGTGTTCACATGAACAGAAATACAAAGAAGAAGGTAAAGCCGTATTTAGTATTAACCAAATTAGTATTAAAGCAAATTTAGTTTTAACCAAGGTGAACCGTGTGGTGGCCGACTGTATTACATCATTAATTTATTGTTATAAAAATCGTGAAAACCTGAAATACTTTATTTAAAGTCGCCACCAGATGACACCACTTTCAAGGAATCAAAATTTAATTTAAATTAATCGATGAACTAAAATTTTTTAAATATTCCATTACCACATGAACAAATCATATGGTAATCATACATCCAGAAATTGTTTAAAAATCGATTTAAAATTATTATCTTTACAAAAAGGAAGGATATAATGTAAATAAATATTTAAAAGAATATCTTTTGTCAACTTTGTAAATCGGTATTATTTTTTACCTGAGAGAAATCCCTTCATGAATTGAGATTAAGCATTTTAGAAGCCACGATTTTTTCACTTTTTTTCCTTCCAATGTCTTGAATTTTTTTTCTTAAATCAGTGAACAAAATGGAATTTCATGTACTTCATGCGTGTAAAAATTTCTAATCGTGGGCGTTTCCAATTAGGAGCAACCCACTCAAATACCGAATACATTTTTTTTCTAATTATTTTCTGATCTTTATGTATATTCATAGCATGAATAATCAATTTAATTATTGGTTTTTAGTTAGAATAGTAAATAACTTCATAAAAAGTTAATGAGGATTAAAATGAATAAAATATTGATCTTAAAGATGTTAACTTTTGTCTATAAAGGCGTACGTACTATAAAGGCGTCCCACGTAGCTCGATAACAATAAGTAAATTGAATTTACAGGTATTAGTTTCTTGAAAAGTAGTTTATTTCTTCTTATTCCACAAAATTTTGTGCAGATAAATAATAACTTATGCTATTTATAGCTTTTCTTTGAATCTTGCTTTTGTCTTGATAACTATAATGACGTGCTTTATTAGTGAAGACATAATGTAAGGAAGTTAATTAATTAAACATGTTTACTTGCATTAGTGATTTTTAACACGTCTGGAAAAAATTGAGTAAATGTGAAAAAAAGAAAGGAAATGTGCCTGTTATCCAAATTGCTGTATCTTTAACCACTTCTTTCTATAATTTAAATTTATCATAGACATGTATATAATATTTTAATGCATCATTTAAATTCATAAAATTAAATTTTATCACCGAAATTATATCCTCTAGGTGAACCAAATTGTTCCTATAGCAAGAAAAACTAAACTCGTTTTTTATGAATCCACTTACTTGCAATTAACTGCATTCAGAAGATTAATTTTATTTTTGACTCGCTCATCAAATTTTCAGTCAAAAATACTCCTCTAATTAAGGAAGTAAATTAAATTTATGATAACAAAAATAACGAATCAATCAACTTTTAAAAAATTCCTACAAAAATGGATGAGTTATACCTCTATAATTTTTATCTCCTTCTCGTAAATGCTAGCAATTTTTCTATTAAAAAATGAATGAATCATTTTTCTAACTCATGAGTGAAAAGATGATTCAATAAATTCGCAGCTATTTAGATTCATAAAAAATATTTTTACTGTTTATAATTGATTGTTCATTTTGATAAAATCATTGTTTGATCTTAAAAAATCAGGAAACGTTTTTTACGAGGTTCCAAAAATTCAATATGACAAGCGAATACAGAACTGGATGTGTTTTAAACAACAGTGTGAAATTTGTTGCGGAGATGCGTACAATTCAAACCTTTCATATTTGAAATGGTATAAGCTTTTAAACCTTCCAAGAAACTATTACCTAAATATTTCTTACTTGCCTGTCCTGGGCCAAATAAAATGTCATTGCTTTCTTGGTCACCAATATCTCCAGATTTAATTCCTTGCGATTTTTTTTTCTTTCGTATGGGTTATTTTAAAGACAAAGTCTTCGTGTCTTCGCTTCCCCAAGATATCCTACAATTAAAGCAGCAGATAACTGACTTGTTGATCTCAATAGAGTGATATTTTATCATGTGTGGGACAGGAATAGAAATGAATGGGATGAGTGA